>CM051029.1:36238447-36388447 GCA_027627225.1 Congeria kusceri | reverse complement strand
AACTTGTTAAGGTGCGCCAGGACACATTCGTTGCGGAAGACACTATTGAAAGAGATTTGAGACCACAATCGTCTGTGTGTATATTAACGAAGGTGTTCAGAGATAGATAAACAAACGATAATTGTAATTCGTGCACTGTTGGACAGCCTTGACTAGATAATAATCGATTCTTGCGATTATTTTGAGTTTCACCGCAGGCAAAGTCCTTTTATGCTGTTATATATTGTTCATACATCAAAACTGAACATGTTTTGCTTATTTTGTAGACGCATAGATGATTAACTTAATGGCACATAACTGTGCAAGTACAATCATGTTATCAATCAAGTACATGTGTCGGATTCGACTTAATAGTCTTGCACATAGCGTGTTCTATCACAGACATGTTATAGACACGTTATGGCATGTAATGTTATTTCATGTATTACTAATTAATGTTATGAACAGAATAAAATAAATGTATGTGTTATTTAGAGCTACGGTATTTATTTATATTAAACAGTACATTTTTTGTTGTATTATGATACTCATAAAATCGAAGCTTTTCGAGCTTTGGTATTTAATATATACTGATATAATGAAGTGTGTTGTAACTGTTGTTATTGAATAACGATAGTAATACAACATAAAAAGCTTTCGTAAGGATCAACATAGGCATATTTTTGTGAATCTCGAAAGGTAAAACATTATTACACCATGTTGTCTATGAGCGAAACTATTACTACAGCCGAATCGATCGAATACCAACCCATCGTATAAACTTAAGCTTTATCCGATCGCTATTTTTAGCACACGCTTATTCGATCGCTATTTTTATAATGCGATATATTTCAATGTGACGTCACATTACGAAATAATGACATTTGTAGTAAACAAAAAACTTACTGTTAAAACTAGGAAATCAACGTTAGGTTTTCTTTATTTTTCGCTTTTTTTTTCACGCCGTTTACATGAATTATGAGCATATTATAATAGGACAAATAGAATAACAGGTAAGTGTTGGATAAAGATGAAGTTTATCATGCTTGGCACAAAATATTTGAGCGCTCGGCAAGCCTCGCGCCCATCTGTTGCTACGCATCGCATGATAATATATATCCAACATTCACCTAATAATATATCTATATTACGATCAAGATGACAAGCATGATAGTTTTCAGTGATTCCGCAATATTTATTAGTGCATAAAATACTTGATAAATCTGCATATGTATATTGAAAAAAAAACATCAGTGCAAATATATGCATTCGCGGTTATTGTTAAAGATTTATAAGTTTATATAATAAAATGTTTTAATTCACGATCATACGATACTTCAATACTTCCATGTCGACTGTTGCTAGAATAGATATAAACCTTCCGTGTCGTTTGGTTTAATTTAGGTCACCAGTATTGGAAAATTATGTGTTACAAGTCGGCGGGATAGATTTCAAATACAATCGTTGAATTGAAATGTAGACTGCAAATAATTAACAAAACAAGATGGCCCTGGGTCGCTCCCCTGAGTGTAATGAATCATTATGGTTTGTAAAACTGTTAAAGCATGTTCAAAGGTGAAGTAAAAGTTTACAACTGACTTCAATGAGGACTATTGACTGCCACGTTTTAACGTATTTAAATAATTTCAAGGAATTCGGTAGATAGTCAGTCACCCATGAAACGTTGTGTGTTATTATTTTATAATCCAGCTAGTGGTTATAGAATATTTTCGAAGTTTTCATTAAAGCCATATAACGAAAACTACTCCCCTGGTGGCCATATGTATTGTGGTTCGAATCGCAATAATATGAAGGAATTTGGTAAAGGGTCATTAAAGGAACAATTCTGTGAAATTAATGCGAAATGCAACCATTGGTTTCTGATTATAACATTTTGAAAGTTTTAAAAATAAATTCCTATGAGGAAAAGAGGCCCCGCCCTCTGTTAGCCATGTTTTTAACGAATCAAAATAATTTGAGGATTACCCACAGAACATTTCTGAGATATAATGTGGAAGTCCAACCAATGGTTACTGACAAGAAGATTTTTTAGAGTTTTTAATAAATTTGTAGCCATATAATGTAAAAGGGCGCACCCCCTGGCAGCCATGTTTTTAACGAATCAATCAAAATAATTTAAAGTATTTTGATAGAGGATCATCCAAAAAATATTTATGTGAAATTATTTCAAAATCCAACCAGTGGTTTCTGAAACCGGATTATTAAGTTTCCAATATTTCCATATAATAAAAAAGGCCCCGCCCCTCCCCTCCCCTCCCTAGGGGCCATGTCTTTTGAAGTATCATTATTGTTTTAAGTATTTTGGTAGAGGACCATCCAAGAAATATTTCGAAATTCAACCGATGGTTTCGGAAACCATATTAGGACAAAATATTTTTTTTAAGTAAGTATTGACGACTAACGACGACGGACACCAGACAGTGACGACTGACCAGAATAGCTCACCCATGAGCACTTCGTGCTCACTGGAGCTAAAAAGGCATTCAACGCAAAACAACTTTGCTTTCATGGACTCTGCAGCCTAGTTTCACTGTTTGCGCTGATATAAAACGGGAGACTACATGTTAAGTAATCGTATTCCTTACATTCAGCAAACTTGTTTTTCGAAACGTTTACATGAAGGTAATGTTTAATACAAGACTGTATAAATAATAGCGCGATGCACCGTGATATGGGCAGCTTTATTAAATAAAACACAGCATTATTTTATTATATGTTAAGCTTGACGTGTTTAATTGCTGAAATACGACATATCGACATAAGAACAAACAGTTGTTTCAAGACGATGGAGTTCTCATATTTTTTTATTCAAAGATATAGTTTATGAAAGAAGCATAAAATCATGACATATCAGTGTTAGATCAATAAATCAACCATGTATGATTATTTCAATAATTTAAAGGTGATACGTGTATTCAATTGCATATTTACAGTATAGCATGCAATATTTTCGCCGCTTATCTCAAATTAAAAATTTGTTTCAATTGTGTTGAAGTCGGTATTACATTACAGTTCATACGCCACTGTAGAATGGTTTAAACATTTTAAACAAGGCGAGATAGGTTGCGCAACGTGTGTTTATGATTCATAGTACATTCATATTTCATATCAGCAAAAATGTTATTTAGATCATATCAACTCATAGCAGCTACATGTACGATTTCATCAATGTAGTTTACGTCCTATGAATATATGGAGATCACTCTGACAAAAGTCGCATTTACAGAAATCGCATGTAAGAGTCACTTGGTTATTTTATTGAGAAACATATATTATATACAGTATTCAAGCACACGTTTAATACTTTCTTAGGAAAAAAACTAACTATGCAAGTAATTAATAACTTGACGATAATCTTAACTTTATATTCAATATGTTTTAGGGAATGCTATCCTTAATCATCTAGGTATTAACTATTAACTTATTACTAATTAGGGATATTGTCTCGTTGTAGGTAGTCGAAACCAGTTTAAATGATGATACGCATTGACCGTACAAAATACGAGTTATTAGTTTTAAGTGTCCAAAAACATAGAGCTTGTACGGTACATTATTTTTTGTAGCTTAAAATAAACATGTGAGTAAGTAACCGTTTTATTGTCTTGGCTATTCTCCAAACATGTGTTTATTTGAACGCAATGTACAGTTGTAACACCCGCCCATAAAGGTCTACCTGCTTTTACGACAAGCTTACAAAAGTTTAGCAAACATGCAGCACCATTTAATAAATCACTACGGCCATGACCTAGATTTCCTCTCAATTGATTATAGTTCAGTTAAATTATGCAGCGTCTGTGTGCCTTGAAATGAGTTGGTTGCAGATAACGTATTATTTAATTATGTATCAGCTGTCAGCATTGACCTGCTTACATTTAAAGGGACTATGCCAACGGAAAAGGCCTCTAGGAGGAATTACTTAAAAATACTCTGAAATAAAGATATTATCATTGCCATACAATAGCGGTTAAAATAAGGTATAGATAATTGGAAAAATGTTTTGGCAATCTGAGATAAAATATAAATTATGGGTCGTGTTTGTTTGGCCATTTTCATGTTATATTTTGACGTCAGACTGTTGAGTATTTTGTATAATTATAGTTTACACACGTTTCTTTACAAAGCAGAAAAGCGTAGTTTTTTTTTAAAGATCTGTCTGCTGTCATTTACTTCTTATGGCTCTCCTAAGTCGTGAGTTCGATACCAGCTTTGGGTTTTATTTTTTACAAGCATACTTGCTGATTTGTTTTATCAAATATATCATTGTGCAATATATCATTTTTTATTTATTTAATGCACATGTCTTAGTATAGCGCATTTATATGATATTTTATCATTTATGAGGTCAATTTCTGTTGACATAGTTTCTTTTCCTAAAAATTGTATATAATCGTACGTTTGTATCCTTTATTTAATATTGCAATGCATTATACTGTTCAAATTGTACAGAAACATTTTGCAAAGTGGTTAACTAAAATACATTAAACGGATTTATATCACGATATTGATCCTATCGTCCTAGAGAAATCTTGGTTTTCTACTCAGACTTTTATATAGTAATTATATTGAGGCGTTAATGTTTTTTAAACATGCAAGTCAAAGTTAATTTAAGTTTGAAAATAAACAGAAGATGACGCGTAATGACGAATGCAGTATATATTTAAATACCGATAATAAACATCAGTAATGTTGTCATCCAATTAAGAACATTAAGTCTTTAAATTCTGCCATTGCTCTTTTTTCAAGTTCTTCTGCTGATCTTGTACGTAGCCCGAACGATCGATTTACATCTCTGATAATATGCTCCCATATTCAATATTTTTGAAACTAGGATAAACGAGTGTGTTCATCATGGGCTATACACGTGCAATCTGCTGTTGAATGCCTATTAACGATTATGTTAAGTTTTATACATTCCCAGTTAACATTATAATACACGAACTTAAATACATTATAGTACAACGCAAATTAAAAATGTGCCTATTCATCAAGAATGCATAGATACCAATGAATTTCTTTATGGTTAGTCTTTCAGTGGAACCAACGGCAGTTGGCTGCAGCTTTTCTCGTACGGTCATGGGGTTAACTCCCCATCCAACTTCTAGGTGCCATCAAGACACTCGCAGCTTTTCACCAATCAATGCTATACTAAGCTTAGGGAATCCATCTGAATATCTTATCTTTCCATCTACAAACCGCAAACTATTTTTCTAAGCAATTACAATATCGGGACGAGATTTTCTTCAGAAAATATCAATCACTATAGGGACAAATGACACTATTGATTGATCATTTGCAAAATGTTCACTTCTTGTTGGACACGAATGTGTTTTGTTTTTTCACTACACTCTTATTTGCTGGTTACACATGGATCCAGCCAACACTTCATCAACGCAGTATTTTTCGCGCATTTTGCAGAGCGCTAAAAACCTGAATACAAGGCATAGTAATATCATACTTGAAGTTTAAAATACTTTACGCCAGACAGTGCTTTATCTACAATGAATGCTACGAAAAGGTAATGCGACCAGAACGGTTTCAACATAACAAATACTACCTGCTCGCACAGCGAGCCCAGTTTTTAAACCTGAACAGCTATCGAACTTGCCATATCAACTGAAATTTATCGCGTGTGTTTATTTATAGATTACGTACATTAGTCAGCCGCGCCTTACGCTTTATCTTGTTGACAGTTAAGTAGGACATGACAACCTTGCTTCATTGCGATACTCACATTAACAGATGTACCCATGCTAGCGTCACTTTGTTAATTTATTTTGAAACATATTACAGATTCAAACACACTTGATTATTGTTTAAGTATAAATTTTAAAGACTAATCTCGGAGAATAGAATCCGGACTAATGATGGTGTTCACACTTAAGTTTGACGTTAAGCTGACCGCTGTTGTTTCCTATGGATTGTTGTTACTGGGTCTGGTGGCAGCTGGGATAATAATCTATATCTCACCGTTAGTGAAACTTGTCGATGGACACACCCACATTTGCCAACTTGCAGAGGAGAAGCTTCAATGTACGGAAACTATTCCAACTTTAACAAACATCTTTAAAACGGTAAGATTTTCTGTCGTATACATATATGTTTTATTTCAAAATCCAAAGGTTTGATTGAGTTACATGTATCAATTGTGAATTACGATTGTAACCAAATAATTAGAACTCATCTTTATAAAAAAGCAATTTTCGGAGAATGAAATGACATGGGAATATTAATGTTTATCGTGGGGTTGCAATGATTATATATGTTTTGTGTTGTGATTAAAATCGCACACATGTTCAAAACCGCATTACGAAAATAGATTTGTATGGTATTGGTATGAATATAAATATAGTTTTCTAGATGAAGTTGGACTTCTTTTTCCATCACTTTTTCATTACTCTCACATTATGTTGTTTGTAAACATTTAAAACATTAATATCTATACATGTTTAGGGGAAAACGTTGTTAAATGACTTCCATTGTATTCCACTGTTGTATGCACCTATCTTAACCCTAATGAATGTTGAACTATAATTATAAATTAATCGAGATAAAGCGTTCATCAAATTATTTGCCTTCGAAACTAGAAACACTTAAACAAATGTAAAAGGCGTATGCGTTTGAATATATATAAATAAACCATTTAAATAGTAGTTCATATATTACATGTAATAGTACGCATGCCCTTAAATAGCATGTTGTTGTCCCTAATATTCAGCATATTCGAGCGAACTTCAGTGTTTGTTTGTTTTTAAACAGGTGTTGAACCGAACTTACACCGAAATAACCACACGCAATGATATATTTGTGAAGGACTACCTTGACAGTAAGTCACATTCATTAAAAATCGACATACACTAGAATGCGCTGTTATACTTCAGCCACGACGTATAACGCATTTTCATCTTCCGATTATTATGTATGTATCGTAATATTTACATTTGACTAGGATTGTTTATTTTCATTTTAAAATAATATTAATGTTATTTACTCATGGAACATCCTCTACTGAAGGACTTCTTAAAATCGGCGGACATAAAACCAGCTGCCAAAATTATTGGAAGCACATTCTGCTTGAAAAATGGTAAGCCATAAACAATATATTTTTGCTGAGGTTATTGTCTTGTGATGTTTTTATGAGCGATAACCTGTGAAATTATATAATTAGTTTTTTGTGAATTAAAAAATACATTGACGTATATGCCACCATGAATGCAACAAATGACTTAATATTAATAAAGACATCATTTACATGTTGGCACTTCAATGCCGATTTACTTGCAGACGAAAAGATGCAGTCTCTGGGAAAGGTGTTGTTTCGGGACAACAACAAAGGAGTAGAAAAAACCTCCGGGTTTCTAAGAAACGGTGCTCTCTACAAGAACGGTCGCCTGATTGTACCTCTCACAGGTACATATCTGATCTACTCATCTTTCCATCATCGAGCACATTGCCGCTCAGCGGGAGGGTTCACACACGCAGACAACACGCCAATGGTCAAGCACGTCATGTACCGTTACAACATCTTGGAAGGACACGACCAAGAGGTGGCGTCAACCAGTCGTTATAACGTGGACTGCAGTTGCGCTGCAATTGTCTATTTCAAAACTGAAATATATACTTCAGTGGCACTTAAGGCCGGTGATGAAATTTCTGTTAAACTAAGCGATGTTCTTTTCTTATGAACTCGGAGGCAGATAACTTTGGGCTACGTTTAGTTTAACCTTTTGCATGCTGTGAAAATATGTTTGGGTACGATTTACGCACTGATAATACTGCGTTTGAGATTGTTTATTGTAAACCGGTTTATAGTGAAATTGGTATTTTATCCTTTTAAAAGAACCAATATGAGAACATGATTGTTGCATATTTTGATGTGAATATCGTATTTAATTATATTTATTTTAAGTAAAAGGGCTTAATAAAATCTGTGAATTCCAGCTGGAATAATCATCACACCTTTTTAAATAAAATTAATTAAATACTGTGTTAACTTTAGGGATCTAATTGGATCACTACTGTATTGTTATTGCCTACAGTTCCATCACCACAATTCAAAACTCTTTAAAACATACAAATTTTAATATTCAGTATGCTAACCACTTTAGTATTTTTATTGACTGGCTTTTACAACTGCATGTTATGTTTATTTGCCTGTAAGAGTGTGCATTATCCGCAAACCAAAGATAGGCATATTCACATTGTTTATTTCTCAGCTTGAGTGAAAAAGGGAGACAACGCATTGATAAAAATAAATTGTTATCGTAAGGGTTATGCCCCTTTTGTATGTCATCATTTCATTGAACTAAATGTGTTTTTAGCGTATTATTCGCAAGTAAACACGTTAAAAACCCAGTCAACATTATTTGAATTCACATAAAACGATTAACAGGATTTATAATGAAAGGAGTATATTATTTTAATGCATAAATCTTATTAATACTATTAAATCTTATAACATTGAAGTTTACAAGAAACACTTAAACCTTATGAATTACGGAAAAGAACGTTATTTCAGTATTAAAAATGTCAATGTAATTTGTTTTCTGTAAACATTTAAAATGGTTTGACTTAAACTTTATCCAAATGTGACCTATTATTGTATTGTAAATTTGATTTTAGTCATTTGTTTATTTAACAGTTAGTACATAGATATCGATAGCCGACAGTCGCTTAAAAAGTTACATTTTTGGTAAAAATGTAAATATGTTTGCTTAATTTCTTTAACAATACAATATTGGTGTTAACATGTTAAAAGTACAAACAACTGCAGCTTGTTCGTTAAATCAGTTTACATAGAACACACAATGACAGCAGTGAATTTTACTCAGATGTACAGCGCTTCATGCAGTTAGTAAGCTTATTGAATATTTCAAATTACAAAATAATCAAATAAAACAAGGATTTTATATCACGCTACTTGATAATAAACACATATTTCCCCCCAAAAACTCATATTAATATTTATATCTAAATGCAATATGTCACTTTGAATATATTCAATATTGACGTGTTTTTTTTCTTATTTTCTAATGAATGTGCAATTATGTTTATTTTATGTGTTACTATTCTTATGACTTATATTGAAATTAATTTCCATGATTTTGCATATTTTCAGTATGTTTCGTTTGCTTTTGAATCTTTGGTTTGTTGTCTCGTGAAATGAAACATTTGAAATGACAAATTGAGTCGTTGCAATCATGGCTGAACTTTATAATTGCCAATGAGAAAATATTACCTATTATGTCAAGAGTTTGTGACTTTTGCTATTATTATTTAAGATATATTAATACAAGGTACAGTACATTCGTCATCAGTGCGGTACTTCGCAAATGTATATGAATGTGTGCCATGTATATTCATTTTAATGGTTGTATTTTTTTCGCTGTGTTTGTTGATTTCATCATGACAATTGATAACAAGTAATCAAAACATATATCATATTATGCTAGTATGGTGTTCGGAGTGGGCGTATGTAAGAGTACCGGTGTCAAATCATGTGCAGACCAAAGAAGTTGTCATCAGGGTGCGCATTCAGGGAATTGTTACTTATTTTAACAGAGATTTCATCTCCTGCTTGTAAATGAGCTAGAGTCATAATATGTGTATTGAAATCATGGACAATTTGCATTGAAGATTTTCTGTATGCTTTGATAGACGATGCCAATTCTTCGTCATATCCGAGCTTGATATTGAATCGATATATAATATGTTTAACCAGCGATATATTTTCATGTTTATCATACTTTTCGTCATCAGACATACTCAGGAAGGAGTATATATAGTATATGCCCGTCAAAGGTACTATTAGACGGCCGTTTTGGTAAGTGACACCGTATCTCTGGAAACCACTTGTATAGTCCAAATCTCTATCGTGGTACCATGACACCACTTATTCCATTTCTTTTCTTTGTGGTCCTGCAACTCACATTGTTAAATCGTTTACTAAAATAATATTGCTCGATGGAGTAGATTGCAGATTACGCGTTAACTTTGCCTTTTCAAGAAAAACTCAGTTTTTTAAACTTTCTTACAATAGTGTGACGTATTAAAATAACCAGTTTAACATTACAATTTAAGCAAACCTAAAGTTTCGTCGTATGTTGTTTTCCCGACTAGTTTTGCTGCATGTTTCATTTCAGCTACAAACGCCAGGTAGTCGTTCTTTAGTTCAATTCGTTCGTTGTCTTAAATAAATGTTAACGATAATTAGTTATTGTCACTTCTAATAAAAACAACATTTTTATCTGTTGGATGCATGTATATTATTAGACTGCTTGGAAATGTGAGTATAAACTTTATTCGTGGTTATGAGGCATCAAGGATTGTCAAACAAGCCAAAAATATAAAGTCTGTAGTATATGTAATACAAGTATGCAAACGGGCGGTTTCAGATCAACGAACGTAAGAACAGCAATATATTCAATATTAAATGCATACATGTTAACAAATATCGATCTCAATTCATTGATTTTTTTTCTATTTCTATGTTTGATTAAAAAAATAACTGTTATAATCGCTTGGTTGTGTTAAGTTATACTAAGGAAAGTGTAGTTCTCATATAAATTTGACCATATTTTAAATATGAACAGACTTAACAAAAATGTGAAATGTGTAGGCTTTGTGTAAATTTAATCGTAAAGCTAACAAGATCTGTTAATATACCAGCAAATTCGTTTGGGCGGACTGCCTATGGAAGTAGCCTTTTGTTTGTTGATCATCTCGTGCAGACGTCCTTTTGTAAACGTCAAACAGCTCCTGAAAAAAAAGACTAATTTTCGGTTGGGCATTTAGGAAAGGGTTAATTTAAAAAGGAATTGGATTAAGAGTATACGGCGAAACCCTTTTAATGCAACAACAAACTTTGAATCACGAAATTTTTTTGATTTGTCATATATTAATGTTAAGTATGTCACTTTAACATTGTTTTATCTTTTAGTAAGTGTTAAAAGAACTAACAATTACATTCAAACACTCTAACTGTAGTATAAGAGTCAATGTCATCGATATCATACCTGATCCAGCAGCTGTTTGAGTTTGGTAACGGTGTCCGTGCATTTCACTAATCCTTGTTCCTTTTTACTTATTGTCGTACTTTCATCGACAGTTGTTATGTATTGTGTCATTCAGACAATGATTACTGCGGCAATTAAAACACAGAGCAGGACGACGAGAGAACCCACCGAGAATGGTTTTAAGAATGTTGATCCACAATTATGAAGTTTCTCGTTTTCGAAGGACATGACGCTATTTTATATTCGCTAACACTCAATTATCGTAACAGTGTCTCTGTATCTGAGCAAAGACATGTGCGTCCGGTGATAAGAGGCAAGCAGAAAATTTATTTGTGTGCATAAACCACGTACACGTAATAAACTAAGAATACTATACACATCATTTCAAATGTGTGTGGCTTATTTCCAGCGATTCGTAATGCTCACATATATCCGTTGGTTGGCTTAAATGTATTCATTGCTTTTAATTACTTTTCACGGAGCTGAAGTGATAAAAAATAATGATGTTTGTTGGTAGCAACGGCTAGTCAAAGTGATCAAACATTCTTTTCCAAAACTAACTTTATAGAATAATGAGTACGCTTATAGTTCTCACTACAGGAGAACGAGAGAACCCACCGAGAAGGGTATTGAGAATTTTGAATTACAATTAGGTTTCTCGTTTTCGGTGGATATGAGGCTATTTTGATATTTGCTATTACTCAACTCTCGTAACAGTGTATCTGTAATTAAACAGATACATATGCGCCCGGTGACTAGTGGTGATCAGATAATTCATCTGGTTGCATGTAGATAAACCACGTACACTAAGTATACTGTACACATAATTTCAAATGTATGTGGCTTATTTACGTCGATTCGTAATGTATGTACATATATCCGTTGGTTGGCTTAAATGTATGTATTGTTTTTAATTACTTTTACGGAGCTGCAACTGATAAAAAAAAATCCAATTGTTTGTTTTAAGCAACGGGCTAGTCAAAGTGATCAAAAATTATTTTCCAAAACTAACTTTATAGTATAATGCGTACACTTATGAGGATATATTAAGATAATGTACTATACGGGCAAAACATATGTAGCATTATAACCTGGGTGATGAAAGCTATTTCTTTTAAAGGATCCACAGAATGTACACGGAAAAGCAAAGTAAATTGATTTTCTGCGATAATGAAATAACGGTGTAATACAGATGCGCTGTCAGTTTGAAACGAAAGAAAGGTACAAAAGACTGACAAAACAACACAATGCATTAAGTTAATATATTAAGGTTAACGTTTCAAATCATATATGTAAAGTAATTATATACATATAATTACATTTTATATGGAAGATGCTCACAATTAATAAAACGACTATAAACTTGACATAATAGTCAACATTTTGTAGTGAACACTTTCATTATATTATACAGTTGCATAGTATATATTATAAATTGTCTTAGTATATATTAAGAATTGTCTAAATATTTTTTTTAAATGTCTATATTAGGATAAGATCACATAAATCCAAAATATTTTACAACCAGCTTATTTGCCTTAATACATCGACAATGCTCCACTGTAATTCATATAATGGCAATTATCAAACTAAACAGCCTTCAAAACCGAGTATTACCATATTACACTACAAAACCTGTTTGTTTGTTTTATTTAGCACATTTCTGGTGGCTTACAAGTATATAATGTTGTGTTTAACTATCAACTAGAATGTAGATCTATATATGTCCATAATATACATAATACTTATTCGTTTGTACTTAGTCAAAGAACAAAATTCCATTGTAAAACCCCCATAAACAGAAATGTTCATTGAGTGACCCTCTACCAAATTTCTTCAAATTATTTTGATTCGTTAAAAAACATGGCTGCCAGGGGTCGGGGCAGTTTTCCTTATATGGCTATATTGAAAACTTTAAAAATCTTCTTCTCCGAAGCCACTGGCTAGATTTCAAAATAATTTCGCAGAAATGTTTGGGTGACCCTCTACCAAATGTCTTCAAATTATTTTGATGCGTTTAAAAAAAAAATGGCCGCCAGGGGGCTGGGCAGTTTTCCTTAAGGTAGTACAACTGTAATGGGCAATATTCCAAACCTAATTTTAAATATTATTTGCATTATCTGTATTACATTACTGATCTTATTACACATTTTGACGGTGGCTTTCCATGAAAAAAAGTATATTTTTTTGAAAATGTTCAGGACAACCCCTTTTTCCATTTTTCCATCAAAATTCATTTACCCTATGGATGAAAAAAAACCTTACTCAATTATATTTGCAAATATATCCAAACTGTTGGTGTCTTTTATACAAGTAATTATTGAAGATTATACAATAAGGCAACATAAGGCGTTAAAGAAGATAAAAATATTGATATCTAACAATTTTCTATGGAAGCTCAGCATAAACTTGAAGCTGAAAGAACAGACAAAATAATCTGTTGTCTTAAAGTTTTTTGGTTTTCCTGGGCTGGTATGTTTTTTCACTTAAATGTGTTTTTTTTATTTTTGTATAACGTGATTACAGTTGTAAAACCTTAAATGACTATATTGAAAACTTTAAAATGCTTATTGTCCGAAACCACTTGATAGATTTCAAAATTATTTAACTCAAATTTTACTTGGGTGACCCTCTACCAAATGTATTCAATGATTCGTTAATAAACATGGCTGCCAGGAGGCGAGGCAGTTTTCCTTATACGGCTATAATGAAAAATTAAAAAATCTTCTTGTCCAAAATCACTGCCTAAATTTCAAAGTAAGTTCACAGAAATGTTCCTTAGGTGACATTATACCAAATTTCCTCAAATTATTTTGATTCGTTTATAGACCATGGCCGCAAGGGGGCGAGACAGTTTTCCTGATATGGCTATATTGAAACATTCAAAAATCTTGTCCGAAACCACTGGCTGGATTTCAAAATAATTTCACATAAATGTGTCCTGCTTGACCCTCTACCAAATTTCTTCAAATTATTATGCCCCCCCTTCGAAGAAGTGGGGGTATCTTGCTTTGCACCCATCCGTCCGTCGGTCGGTCGGTCGGTCGGATGGTCGGTCTGTCCGTAGACCATTTCGTTTCCGCACGATATCTAGAGAACGCTTTGAACTACGATCATGAAAGTTGGTATGCTGGTTACTTGGGAGGAGAGGAAGACGCCCATACATTTTGAGGTCAACAGGTCAAAGGCCAAGGTCACCGTTGCTAAAAATAGAAAAACGGTTTTCGCTCAATAACTTGAGAACGCATCGAGATATTTTAATGAAACTTAATACATATATACCTTATATCGAGACCACGCTTTAAATTGCACATAGGATGGGTGGAGTGAAGGTCAAGGTCACCGTTACTAAAAATAGAAAAACGGTTTCCGCTCAATAACTTGAGAACGCATATAGATATTTTAATGAATCTTCATACATAGATACCTTATATTGAGACCTCACTTGGGATTGCATATGGGGTAGGTGGGGTCAAGGTCAAGGTCACCGTCACTAAAACTAGAAAAACGGTCTCCTCTGAATAACTTGAGAACACATCGAGATATTTTAATGAAACTTCATACATAGATATCTTATATTGAGACCTCTCTTGGGATTTCATATGGGGTGGGTGGAGTCAAGGTCAAGGTCACCATTACTAAATATAGAAAAACGTTTTCCGCTGAATAACTTAGGAAAGCATCGAGATATTTTAATGAAACTTCATACATAGATACCATATATCGAGACCTCGCTTGGAATTGCATATTTAAAAAATTGCTTAACGATCGCACATATTCACAACTTAGCTGCGAGTCGGAGGGGCATACATGTTTTACAAACATCTCTTGTTTTGATTTGTTAAAGAACATGGCCGCCACGAGACGGGGCAGTTTTCCTAATATGGCTATACTGAAAATTTTAAAAATCTTCCTGTCTGAAACCACTGGCTGGTTTTCAAAATTATTTCACATAAATATTCCTTGGGTGACCTTCTACCTCATTTCTTCAAATTATTTTGATTCGTTAAAATACATGGCCGCCAGGGGGATGGGCGTGGCAGTTTGCCTTATATGGCTATATTGAAAACCACGGGCTGGATTTCAAAATCATTCATATAAAATAGTTTTTGCAGAAATATTCCTTTGGCTGGCCATCAACTAAATTCCTTCAAATTATTTTCATTTGCTAAAAAAAATGGCTTTCAGGGGTTAGTTGTTGACAACTGTTGTCAGCTTTACTTCAAACATCTTATAACACACGATTAATTTTTTCAAGCCAATGTGATTCATTTAACTCGGGTGAACGACCCAGTGCCATTTTGGATGTCTTGTTTGCTGCATTTAAGTGAACCACGTGCTGTAAGCAATTTAACAAAAACACAAGCATACCAAATGAGTCAATTGTTTAGCGTTTCAAACGCTTTATAATTCAATCGATTTCAAATGATGATTATACATTAACAAAATGGTACTTTACAGTATATTTGTATATCCGTAGTGTTATTTCGCTCCCTTATTATACACAATTCTTTTAGTTTAGGAAAAGTTGGAAAAATGTGAATTCGCCATCTGTGAGTAGGTCCCTTTAAAATTGAACAAACTAAATGACCTTACTGTTTAATGCATAATTATAATAATCCCGTCATTTTGCCGATAAACAAAATCAAGTTTGATTGTCATGGCATATAATCAAATTAAAAAAAGTCATGTTGACCTCAAAACTCCTCATTAGGTTGCAAAATAGTACTGATGCACTATTAGAGGTTAAATAACACAACATGGATACCCAAAATGATCTGTTCAGTGATGCCCATTCTGATAACCAGGTACTCTAGTACCTGTCTCAGCCCTACTTTCACTGCTAGTTATACCCCCACAAACAAAGTTAAAGCGGAGGGGGGGGGGGGTATATAGGAGTGAGCTTGTTGGTCCGTCGGTCTGTCCGTCTCTTAAATTTCATGGTTTCTGGATGATAACTCAAAAAAAGTTTGACATATTCAAATATTTGTTGGTACACATGCGTAACGTCATAGAACACAGGTCAAGTTCGACTTTGGTTACAAACCACTAAATTTTGACAGAGTTATTGCCCCTTTTCGACTTAAATTTCCTAAAAACATGGTTTCCGGACAATGACTCAAGAATGGCTTGACGTATTCAAATAAGGTGTAAAAATTTTTTTGTTTGTTTCAGGTTAACCGACCTACCCTAATACAATACCCCGACCCTAGAACATTTTATTGAGAAGGTCAGATATTTGTTTATTTTACTTTTTTCCAATAATTAAATGTTTTTTGGATAAATAAGTGTTTGTATTTTTGATAGCATCCACTTCAAAACAATGTTTTATATATTTGAGACATGTTGTGAATATTCTTTCAGTTTTAGAATCTTCAAGTTGACCATTTTCCAAATACAAAATAATAATAAAAAACGAATTCTCTACCTACCTTCCCTAAATTGTTTGGGCATGTAACCTGAAACAAACTTAATTTTTACGCCTTATTATTGGTACACGTGTTGCATCATTAAATACAGGTCAAGTTCAACTTTGGTTACAAACCATCCAATTTTGACAGAGTTATGACCCCTTAACTGAAATTGGCCTTTTTAGCGGTTTCCGCTCTTTTAAGTCCCAACCGTTTTAATCCGATCTTTACCAAACTTCATAAACATGTTTCTGGGCATGATATCTTGGCCAAGTTTAAAAATCAGGCACATCGCCTCAGTAATTGTGGAGTTATGGCCCTTGAATTATCTAAATTGGCCTTTTTAGCAGTTTCCGTTATTTAAGTCCAACAGTTCATAGACGATCTTCACCGAATTTGGTGAAAATCTTTGTGGGCGTATTATCTCGGTTAAGTTTGATTTTAAATCCAATCGTCCAAGTCACTGTGGAGTTATGGCCCTTGATTATATAAAATTAGCTGTTTATGAAATACAGGTCAGGTTCAACTTTGGTTACAAACCACTAAATGTGATAAAATTATGGCTCCTATTGAACATAAATTTTTCCAAATAAACTGTAAAAGATTCACAAATTGAAGCATTATCATTGTATCCATTTCTTTTGAATGGATGCCATAGTTTTGTGACAAGGCCATACTGTGGCCTCAACGTCACTCATGTGACAATTCTAGTTCAATTTGAAGGTTGTAGGAAATGGTTCTTTGGTGATCCTCTACTATTTCATTAAACACATTTTTATTTAAATTTGTGTAATTACATTGGGATATGCCGATTTTCGGTTGGCGGGCGGCGTAAAACTGGCATTTCCGCTCAATAACTCGAGAACAAACTGAGATATTTTAATTATACATAGATACCTTATATCAAGATCTCGATTGGAATTGCTTATCGGGTGGGTGGGGTCAAGGTCACTGTAACTAAAAATAGATAAACGGTTTCCGCTAAATAACTCGAGAACAATTGAGATATTTTAATGAAACTTGATAGATAGATACTTTATATCAAGACCTTGCTTGAGATTGAATATTGGCTGGACGGGTTCAAGGTCAAGTTCACCGTTTCTAAAAAAAGAAATATGGTTTCCGCTCAATAACTCGAGAACGAATCGAGGTATTTTAATGAAACGTCATACATATACACCTTATTGACCAAATGTTTTGAAGAAATATTTCGGTTATTAGATTGGCGTATGTCCTTGGGTGGGCGGGAGACGTATCACTTATCGTTTCCGCTCTCTAACTTAAGAACGGATTGAGCTATTATAATGAAACTTCATACATAGATACCTTATTGCGAGACCTCGCTAGGGATTGAATATGGAGTGGGTGGGTTTAAGGTCAAGATCACTGCAACTAAAAATAGAAAAATGCTTTCTGCTCAGTTACTTTAGAACACATTGAGATAGTTTAATGAAACATAGATACCTTTTATCGAGACCTCGCTTTGGATTGCATGTAGGGTGGGTAGGGTCATGGTCAAAGCCACCGTTACTAAAAACAGAAAAACGGTTGCCGCTCAATATCTTGAGAACGCATGGATCTATTTAAATGAAACTTTATGCAAAAATACTATATCGAGGGCTTGCGTTGGGATTGCATATGAGGTGGGTGGAGTCATGGTCAATGTTACTAAAAATTGAAACACGGTTTCCGCTCAATAACTTAAGAACGCATTGCAATATTTTATTTAGACCTCACATAAAAATTATAAGGCGGTTGGGGTCAAGGTCAATGTTAGTAAATATAGAAAAACGGTTTCCGCTCAATAACTTGAGAATTAATAAAGATGAACTTTATATAGATACCTTATATTGAGAGCTCGCTTGGGATTGCATATGGGGTGGGTGGGGTCAAGGACACCATTACTTAAAATCGAGAAACAGTTTCCGCTCAGTAGCTCGAGAACATTCAACAATCTGAGATATTTCACAAAATGTATATATAGATACCTTATATTGAGACCTGGCATGGGATATGCATGTGGGTTGGGTGGGGTCAAGAGAAGGTCACCGTTACTAAACATAGAAGCAAAATCGCGCTGACAGCGTAGAAAGACTGTTGGCGAGAAAAGAAACTAAGAGCAAATGAATTATAAGAGTATTTTTATCATGAGGAACATTTATTGAAGTAAGTCACCTTTCTGTTATATCATTTCTACAAACAAATATCGAAACTCATAACTATACACTCCACATAAAATAAATTGGTATAAGCTGGTATTGGACCTATTTGACGATGAAGATCCAGGCCAATGTTTTTTGCAAATTAAAACTCATAAAAACATGTATAGCGCGCATCTAATTCAGTGCTATTTATCTACGACATTCTCATCATTATTTTTTTGTAATTCGTGGGAGGCAAATATTTTTGTGCAAACTATTTAAAAAGCAAACAGAGTTATATGCATACACTTCAATCTACAATGGGTAAAAATAGTAAATGAACCGTATAAGTTTGAATCAATATTCAGTGCTTTTTATCACAAGCGCTATGTTCGGTAAATACCAATTTAAATAAAAATAAGTTGATTTTGTAAAATACATTCAAAACTCTCTTTAGAAGTACAATGCTTTCCATAATTCTTATGCATACGTCAAAAACACTAGCAATCGTCAATCGAGTGGTTACGATCGCTCCGCTATATGTACTGACTGAATACACTGTTGTTAAACTTAGGCAATATGATGCAATAAGCAGTTAACCAGTCAACAGCACAAACAGATACGCTATCATAACTATGTGAATAGACATGACATGAATTCACTTGTTGATGTGGAATAAATGGATTATTATTATTGTTTATTGGTGTTTATGTCGGATTTATTTCTTGTCATCTATTCATAGAAATTAGCATCAATAACAGGAAGCCTCACTGCTCAGCGAGCGAAGCGCAGTAAGTTATTGATTTACTGACTCATAGCCTGCAAAGTAAAGAAGTAGTTCCGTCAAGACTGATTTCAGAATACACCTACTAAATCTTGTTGGCTTGCGCCTACAGTCTAAAAATGGTTCTGCTCAATAGCAAGAAAACAAATTAAGTTGTTGTAATGAAACTTCGTAATGCATACCTTATTGCTAGACTACTTGGGATGGCATATGTGGTGGGTGGTGTTAAGGTCAAGGTCAATATTACTACAAATAGAAAAATAGTTTCCGCTAAATAGCTAGAGAACAAATTTAGATATTATAATGAACCTTCATACGTAGATATCTTATTGCGAGATATCACTTGGGATTGCATATGGACTTAGAGGGGTCAAGGTCAATGTTACTAAAAATATAAAATAAAAGTTTTATCGCCCCCTTAACGCAAAAAGATGCCAACTGCCATTTTTACAAAAATTGACTTTTGTTTACTTATTTTGATACAATAATATGAGATCTTTATTCTGCCAATAAATCAAAATTGAATATTGACTTTTTGTACCAAAATTTAACAAAACAAAAAGGTACCAAGTGATAAACCATAATAATCTTAGTGGAAAAAGGTACCATGTAACATAAGACTCCTGTTTGCATCAACTGTTTTTGGTTTTTCTTTGTACTGATGATACCAAACTTTGAAGCAAATGTCACCTTTTGCTCTTATTAAAGGAGCACTTTTTATTTGAATGAATCATAATATAAGAAAATGTTTATATGGTATCTTTGAACTTATCATCGGCAGTAAGTAAGTATCCCCCTTTATTTATTTAATTGCAGGAAATAGAATGGTCTGTTGAAAAGGTTTTACTGGCTGAGTCAATCAATTATGACAACACTTAAAACAAATCCACCACATAATTAAGTTTTAGCGAAACTACAACGCATGCTGTGGCTGATGAAATGCATAAAGGAATTAATGAAGAACATGGCAGCGTCTCAAAAACATTATCAACATACCTACGCAAGAACTCAACAAAAGGTACCATGGGACAAAATAGAACATCAGAGCAGATTGGACAGACATAGCTATTACTGAGGCTATTTCTGCGCAAAACACTGGGAATGTTGATCATTCCGCCCCCACAGCAGCCAGCGCAACCAGAAAAAAGGTGCATGAGTTGCAACATTAGACTTACAAGCAGTGTTTATGACTCCGTGTTCATTGGTTTGTTGTTATATTCAAGAAAGGTGGGCTGCGACATTTTTACAATTAACTCATTATGAGACAAGCACGTATTCTTTCATGTATGGGATTAAACTCAGGGCAAACGAAGGTCCTCTGAAATATCAACATGGCTATGGCCAGAAAAACATTTTTTTTGTCATACCAATGACATTCATTCACATTATAGACTTAAAGATTTTATGAAAGATAATTGTGTTAACCTGAAACATTTCACAAATGGTCACCGATTTAACTGGCTGAATGTAAAGCCCACGCAAAGCAATATGATAATGTGCCGATGGAATCAGAAGACAATGTAACTGATCTTACGTGAACAGACACACCGTTTCTCAGACAGTTATGAGCTGACAGGAAAACCATGAAATAGTTAAATAAGTAAAAATTAAATAAAACATCATCAGAATGTCAAGTATACAGACTTAAAAAAGTGATTTTCTTGTGCATGGTGCTTGCAAGTCATGTAAGTTGTCTAGGGATGACAAGTGTTGAATGAAAAATATGTGCATGAACATACGTGTTGTTTCTGGTATAAACAGTACCATGTATACAAAACAATGAGACAAACTTTGCCATGTTGTAAAATGACACAATTTATACTGTCTAGTTTTGAAAATTTATTCAGAGTTAAAAAGTACCAAATGACAAATGGCACCTTCTTGCTGTCGGTAAGAAAGGTTTTTATTGTGCAGAAAGATACCAAATGACAAATGGTACCTTTTGCATTGATCAAAGTACCAGAATTGTGAGGGTAAACACGTGCTATATGTTATATGGTACCTTTGGCACTGAAATTCTTATAATTTGTTGAAAAATGGTGAGGGTAAACAGGCGCCATGTATCAAATGGTATCTTTTTCCACTGATCGTTTTATAATTTCTTGAGTGCTAAAAAGTACCATAAAACAAAATTAATTAAATAATACCTTATTAATGAAGTTATTCAGAATATACTTCTTTCAGAAGCTTACATGCATTCTTTCAACTAATATATACAGTTTTACTATTATAGCTTTTATTTCAGCATAATGAAACAATAAAATGTGATTTTCTCGAAAACATAAAAAAGTTTTATGGCACCTTCTTGCACTAAGGGGGCGATATTTTCATAAAATTTGCTGTGTAGGTAACTTATATAGAGCCAAATACTGGGATTGATTATTGAGTTACTGAGGCCAACTTGGTAAAGATCAAGGTCACTGTTACTAATTCTTTCATTCACATACGAAACCGTGGTTCCGTGGCGTGGCCATATTTTAAGTTTTAATATAGTACTTACTTTTATGCATTGCCCTTGGTATTCGTGGAATTTCCACGTTTATATATTATTATGTAAATACTGATAAATGGTTTTTCTTATAAAGTCAAGCAGTTAAAGTTCCATTTGTGTGTGTTTAAACAACAGCAAATCTGCAAATTCAAACCATTTTTGTTTAAGCTATAGGAGCGAGTTTAACAAAATAAATTGACAAAGTAGGTAAAAAATGATTTCTTCTGAACAACAACAATTCACGTATTTCGTCATGATTATTTGATTAATCAGTCACTTTTGGCTCTGATTAATCAACAAATATATTTAGGACTGATTCCAATCATTAGTCCTAGTCGAGTCATTGAATGATCAAACTCTGGTGAGCGATACATGGGTTGTTAAAAGCAAAACTTGTCTGTGCAGTTTTATTATGCCCCCACCGTCAATGAAGGAAGAGCAAATTACAGTGTTTACCCTGTCCGTGGGTCTGTTTAGTGCATTAGGCTTGACCTGGTACCTCATGAATATTCCGTTAAATTCCATAACAAGTCTAAATTTAGATCGTAAATACCAGTAAAACTCTATATTTATATTTCATGTGTTACTGACAGAAACATAAGTGATATCAAGAGATGTATATCCTTATGGTAAGAGCGCAAAGTCCTATGGATGTTGGTTTGAATCATGTACTTTAAGCAATATGTTTTTCTTATTTTTTTGTCCGGGTAGATAGTCATGATATTTTAGTACTTGCCAATATTACAATATTTTTTAACACCTTTGCAAATTATATGAAAGAAAAATGTTAAACACTTGCCCATATACTTAAATGATTTTTGACCAATTTTTTTATTATGCCCCCACTTTAGAGGGGGGGGGGCATATTGATTTGCCCTTGTCCGTCTGTCCATCCTTCCGTCCGTCCGTCGGATTTTTATGTCGCGAATAACTCAAAAAGTATAACTGCTAGAGTGATAAAACTTTATAAGCATCTTCATCGGCATCGGGGCTTGTGCACCTGGGTATTTTTGTTCTGTGTTTTCCAACAACAGCGGAGTCATGGCCCTTTTTTAGCAAAACATATTATTTTTGGACTTGTTAATTAGCATATTAATTACTTAGCATGTGAACTTGTGCACCTGGGTATTTTGGTGCATTTTTTTTCCCAATAGCAGCGGAGTTATGGCCCTTTTTTAGCCAAAAATTATATTTTGGACCAAATTTTTCGAAGAAACATTTTGGTTATTAGATGGGGGAATGTCGTTTGGAGGGCTGGCGGGCAGGCTGGCGGCGTCAACTGTTCGTTTCCGCTCTCTAACTTGGGAACGGATTGAGATATTTTATTAAAACTTTATACATAGATACCTTATATCGAGACCTAGCTTGAGACTGCATATGGGATGGGTGGGATCAAGGTCAAGGTCACTGTTGCTAACAATAGAAAATGGTTTCCGCTCAATAATTTAAGAACGCATTGAGATATTTTGATGAAACTTCATACATAGATACGTAATATTAAGACCTCGCATGGGATTGTATATAGGGTGGGTGGGGTTAAGGTCAAGGTCACAATTGCTTAAAAAAGAAAAACGGTTTCTGCTCAATAACTTGAGAAGGCATCGAGATATTTTAGTGAAACTTCATGCATATATACTTTATATCGAAGTCTTGCTTGGGATTGCATATGGGATGGGTGAAGGCAAGGTCAAGGTCACCGTTATTAAAAATAGAAGAACTGTTTCCGCTCAATAACTTTTGAATCCATAAACACATTTTAATGAAACTCCATACAAAGATATCATATATTGAGACCTCGCTTGGGATTGCATATGAGGTGGGTGGGGTCAAGGTCAAGGTCAACGTTACTAAAAGATAGAAATATAGTTTCCGCTCAATAACTTGAGAAGGCATTGATATATTTTAATAAAACTTTATACATAGATACTTTATATGGAGACCTCGCTTGGGATTGCATATGGGATGGGTGGGGTGAAGGTCAAGGTCACCGATACTAAAAATATCAAAACGGTTTCAGCTCAATACCTTGAGAACTCATTGAGATATTTTAATAAAACTCCATACAAAGATACTTATATCGAGACCTCGCTTGGGCGTTTGGGGTGGGTGGGGTCAAGGTCACCGTTATTAAAAATAGAAAAACGGTTTCTGCTCAATACCTTGAGAACACGTTGAGATATTTTAATGAAACTTCATACAAAGATACTTATATCGAGACCTCGCTTTTGATTTGGTATAGGGTGGGTGGGGTCAGCGTTAGTAAAAATAAAAAACGGTTTCCACTCAATAACTTTAGAACACATTGAGATATTTCAATGAAACTTCATACAAAGTTACCTTACACCGAGACCTCGCTTGGGATTGCGTATTTGCAGGGTAACAAATCGGTTGGCCACCGTTATTAAAAATAGACTAACAGTTTCCGCTCAATAGCTTGAGAAGACATTGAGATATTTTAATGAAACTTCATATGTAGATATGTCAAGGTCGCCATTACTAAAAATTTTATTTTTGCGCTGACTTTAATGCATTTCGTTAGATAAAAGTTTTGGTTTTGTAGAATTTTCGTGTTTCTTGTTGCAAAACCTTTGCAAATATGAAATATAATAAATATTGTTTCAGCAATTATTATTAGTGTACCCCAAAAAACGAGTGAGCTTGTCGGTCTGAGGTTTTTATGGTATCCTAATGGTAGTTCAAGAAAGACATGACATATTCAAATACTTTTGGTACAGATGTGTAGCTTCATAAAATACAGGTCAAGTTTGACTTTGGTTACAAACCACTAAAGTTTGACAGAGCTATGCCCCCTTTTTGACGTGAATTTCTTAAAACACAGTTTCTGGACAATAACTCGAGAAAGGCTTGACTAATCTTTGGTACCCTTGTGTAATATTATAAAACACTGGTCAAGTCCCACTGTTTGACTTTTGAATACCCTATAAACACGGTATCTGAACAATATTTAAAGAAAAGCTTAAAACATTCAAAAACGAAATTGGTACACATGTCACCTCAAACAATACATGTCAATTTCAGTTTTGGTTACAAACCACTAAATATTAATAGATTTATGGCCCCTATTGAACTAACATTTTGTCAAATACACTGTTTGAGGATGATGTCTCATGAAAGGCCTGACAGATTTAAATAATTTTTACTACACATGTTTAACATAATTTCATAAAAATGTTCCTTGAGTGTCCCTCTACCAAATTTCTTAAACTTTTTTATTTGTCAACGAACGTGCCAACCAGAGGGTGGGGCAGTTTTCCTTACATAGCTACATAGAAAACTTAGAAAATCATCTCCTCAGAAACTGCTGCCTGGATTTCAAAATAATTTCACCTAAATGTTCCTTGGGTGAACCTCTGCCAAATTTTTTCAAATCTGTTCCATTCGTTTAAGAACTTGGCTTTCCGGTGGTGGGGCAGTTTTCCGTATATCGCTATAAAGAAAAACGTGAAAATTTTCTCAAACTGCTGATCGGATTTCAAAATAATTTCATATAAATGTTCCTTTGGTGAATCCTACCAAATTTCTTTACATCATTTTGATTCTTTAGAAAATATGGCTGCCAGAGAGTGGGGCAGTTTTTCTTATGGAAAACTTGAAAATCTCAGAAACTGCAGATTGGATTTCAAAATAATTTCACATAAATGTTCCTTGTGTGACCCTCAACCAAATGTCTTCAAATCATTTTGATTTGTTAAAAAACATGACAGCCAGGGATAGGGCCCTTTTGCCTTACATAGCTCTAATGTTAACTGTGAACACCTTCTTGTCAGAAACCACTGACAGGATTCCAAAAACAAAAGGCATACATGTCCCTTTCAATAAATTCCTTTAAATTATTATGATTCGTTGACTAACATGGTCGCCAGGGGGCGGGTCTTTTTATGCCCCCGCCATCTATGATGGGGGGCACATACATTACGTGTTGGCCCTATCCGTGCGTCAGTCGAGATGGTGTGCCGTGCACAAGAACCAGGTCTCTAGCTCCAAGGTCAAGGTCACAATTCATGGTCAAATGTCAAATATAAGAATTTGAACAATAAATCCTGTCTCGAGCATAAGTTGGTCCAGCATGACAGGATTTTAAAGTAACTTGGCAGAAATGTTAAGCATGATGAGACGGTGTGTCGCGCGCAAGAATCAGGTCACTAGGTCCAAGGTCAAGGTCACAATTCAAGGTCAAATGTCAAATATAAGAATTTAAAACATATATCCTGTCCAGAGCATCATTTTGTCCAGCATGGAAGGATTTTCAAATTATGATTTAACCTCTCCAGTGAGAATGTTATGATTTGTTGTATAAAATTCAACAGCGTTTCTACATAGTGATGTGTTTTCGCGAGATACATATGTAATACGAAGAAATCAAATATTAAAACATGTCTACAAAAATACATGGGTATGGCATTGTATATTGTTCTTAGAAGATGTAGAAGGTAAATATGGATTGAGCATGTAGTCAAAGAATCTGTTAAATAACATTCTATAGATTGAGAAATGTACATTTTACTTGATAGTTAAAGAGAACTAAATGTCTGCTTAATGCATTATTTTCATTTTCTGTTGAAATCAGGTGCGTAGCTGGGCTTACGCACTTATGCACGTGTGTAAAATTATTTTAGTGACAGCGAACAAAAATCATGAAAGAAAAAAAAAGCCAAATATGCAATAAAAATCGTTGCCTAAGGGGGTTAAGGGTATTGGGAAGCAACATATAAAGAAACAAGTATTAATACAAAGATTGTTGAAAGTTTTCTTTTCCTGAAATTGTATAGTTCTATATTAGATCAGCATACAGGGGGTGTCCAAAAGGTTGGTGTACTGACTGAATTACTCTCACATATTATGCCAGAAACATAAACAACTAATATGTATGGAATGCACAGACTTTCCTCTATAATTATATGTCACATTCATTATATTGCTTAAAACTATAAAATAACAACAGTTTATAAAGCACTTACACTATAGCTCCACCGGAGCACGTCACGTTCTAATGTAACGTAATTGATGAACGTCAAAGACGTCGCTTTTTTTTTTCTGATACATTTAAAATACTGTCACTGAAAACACTCTTTTCAATGCTTATGCCGATGAATCCACTTTATGTGAATCACATGACAGAACGAGCCTTCTGAAAACTGCCCCAAAACGGAATTTGTATGTGTCTGCAATACCCGGCCTCTTCCTCTGAAATGCGTTTCTATTAGTCACTGTGATACAGTGTATACATCCGTAGTAACTAACATGTAAAATGATTTCGCTTATTAAATATGATAACTTAAGTCATTAACATGCTATAATTAATCGATTTGTTATTTAAATACACAATTTAATATAGTAATCAAATCTGTGTGATAACTTTATAAATACAGATTCATTTTTAGCCGGATTTTTAAACGAAAAATATCTGCTTAAAGATTAGCAATAACCGATCGGTTGGGCGGGCGGTTGGGCGATCGGGAGTTGCGATTTCGTTAACAATTTGCGTTAAAGTTTCATATTCCTGTCATATTTTCAAAAGTTCTTGGTCAATCTTCATGAAACTTTACAGAAATGTTTCTTTGATAGTCCTCTACCAAACCTGTGAAAATGGTTCCGCTTCACTGCACAATATGGCCGCCAGAGCTTAAAATAGAATATGTCTAAACGCCATGTTTTTCTTAACCTATGGCTTTTCAAATAATTTTACACAAATTTGTGTCTAGTGTTCCTCTACCAAACTTATTCACTACACAAAATGGCCACTAGAGCTAAAAATAGAATTTGCGTTAAAGTTTCGTATTCCTGTCATATTTTCAAATATTCTTGGTACATCTTCATGAAACTTTACAGAAATGTTTCTTGGATGATCATCTACCAAACCTGTAAAAATGGTTCCTCTTCACTGCAGAAGATGGCCGCCAGAGTTAAAAATAGAACTATGTCTAAACAACATTTTCTTCTAAATTTATGGCTCGATTTTCAAATAATTTTACAGAATTGTTCGTTTAGTGTTCCTCTACTTAACTTATTCAAATGGTTCCGCCTCACTGCACAAAATGGCCACTAGAGCTAAAAATAGAATTTGCGTTAAAGTTTTGTTTTCCTGTTATATTGTCAAAAGTTCTTGGTCAATCTTCATGAAACTTTACAGAAATGTTCCTTGGATGGTCCTCTACCAAACCTGTGAAAATGGTTCAGCTTCATTGCACAAGATGGCCGCCAGAGCTAAAAATAGAAATATGTCTCTCTCAATGCCAATTTTCAAATAATTTCAAACCAATGTCCGTTTAGTGATCCTCTACCAAACTTATTCAAATGGTTCTGCCTCACTGCACAAAATGGCCACTAGAGCTAAAAATAGAATTTACGTTAAAGTCTTGTATTCCTGTTATATTTTCTAAAGTTCTTGATCAATCTTGATGAAACTTTACTGCATACATTTTAGATCATCGACATGAAACTTCCATACTTCTTCACCAACATTGACTTGTACATGATTGTACCCCTATTGTCAAAATAAAAAATCCGCCTTTAATGGCGGTTTCCGCATATTTCTCTTGTATATGATGTGAAATCATAATTGCTATTAATATTAACCTCTACTATTGACTGTTGTTTAGTGATTATATTATGTATGGTGACTATGCTCTAAGTTTAGATAGTTCTTACAACACATGGACTATTAGAGGTCTGTCGATAGTGAGAGAGTCTTTATTTGAGGTCTGCATCTTTCTGACCGACATTAATTTTCTAGAATGGCAATTGTCTTCCAGACACATTCTTACTACACTAAAGCGTTTGTGCAACTAAAATATAAGTTTCCATGACACCGAATACTCGCCTCTGTCTTGCTGTATCATTTTTGTAGTCGAGTGTGAGTGACTCCTAATGACGCTACAAAACTGTCGGTGCGAGGAATTCAGAGCGTTCTTCAGACGTCATTTTTGTGGCCGTTCAGATTTAACCTGGTTTTAAATGGTACTTATTAACAAGTGTTTGTCATATCCAAAGTGTGTCATATTTTCGTGTGAAGTCATTTATACATAGGACAACGATTCTCAGAAAATTGGTGTTTGTTTGTTTAATACAATCGGTATTATTAGTCCCCTACCGGTGTTTCACCGGAGGGGACTATACGTTTGCCCTCCGTCCGTCCGTCCGTCCGTCAGTCCGTTCATCCGCAAAATATTTTTCCTGCGATAACTCAAAAAGTACTAAAAATACTTCGATGAAACTTAGTATACATATAAACGGCAATGTGAGTATTATGCACAACCATTTACTTTTCACCAGAGGTCAAAGGTCACGTGACTGTTACTAAAAATAGAAATAAACTAAAACAAACTTGATCATGCGATAACAAATAAAGTACTGAAGATATTTCGATAAAACTTGGTACATGTATACATATAAACGGCAATGTGAGTATTATGCAGGACCTTTTATTTTTCACCAGAGGTCAAAGGTCACGTGACTGTTACTAAAAATAGAAATACACTAAATAATTTTATAATTCGAAAAGTACATAAGATATGACCATGAAACTTGGTAAAAAGATTGAACTATACGTTTGCCATCCGTTTATGTGTCTCTCTATCTGTTCGTCCGTATGTTTGTCCGTCTGTCTGTCTGTCCCCAAAACCTGGTTCCTGCAATAACTCAAATAGTACTGAACTTATTTCGAACAAACTGGGTATACATATAAACGGCAATGAGGCAATGTGAGGATTATGCATATTTTTTTTCACCAGAGGTCAAAGGTCACGTGACTGTTACTAAAAATAGAAATAAACTAAATACTGTTATAATTCGAAAAGTACATAAGATATGACCATGAAACTTGGTACAAAGATTGAACTATACGTTTGCCATCCGTCTGTGTTTCTCTCTATCTGTTCGTCCGTATGTTTGTCCGTCTGTCTGTCTGTCCCCAAAACCTGGTTCCTGCAATAACTCAAAAAGTACTGAACTTATTTCGATGAAACTGGGTAAACATATACAAACGGCAAAGTGGCAATGTGAGGATTATTGACCTTTTTTATATCACGACCTTTTTTTTCACCAGAGGTCAAAGGTCACGTCACTGTTACTAAACATAGAAATAAACTAAATTCTGTAATAATTCGAAATAAACATAAGGTATGACCATCAAACTTGGTACAGAGATTGAACTATAGGTTTTTTATCTGTCTGTGTGTCGTTCTCTCTGTTCGTCCGTATGTCTGTCTGTCCGTCCGTCCTCAAAACCTGGATCCTGTGATAACTCGGAAAGTACTTTGATGGAACTGTTACTAAAAATAGAAATAAACTTAATACTGTAATATTTTGAAAAGTGCATAAGATATGATCATGAAACTTCATGAAACCTGGTACACAGATTGGACTATGGGTTTTCCCTCCGTCTGTGTGCGTCTGTGTGTCTGTTCGTCCGTCGGTCGCACTCTGTCTGTCTGTCCCGTCCCCAAAACCTGGATCCTGCGATAACTCAAAAAGTACTGAAAATACTTTGATGACACTTTGTATACATAGAAAGAGCAAGGTGAGGATGGTACATGACCCTTTATTTTTTACCAGAGGTCAAAGATCAAGTGACTGTTACTTAAAATAGAAATAAACTTAATACTGTAATAATTCCAAAAGAACATAACATATGATGATGAAACTTAGTACACAAAATGGACTATATGATTGCCATCTGTCAGTTTAGTACTGCAATAACTCAAAAAGTAACTCGAATGTCTGGTAAATGTTACTAAAATAGAAAAAGCAACAACTTAATACTGCAGTGACTAATGGGATTTGAATATGAAACTTTGTACATCTACAGATAAAGGGCGATTTGACGGTATTGCACAATGTTTAATTGGTAGGGATTTTCACCGGTAGGGGACTCCTGGATTGCTTGCAATACTATCAAAGCCTTGTTTGAACTTGAAAATTAGTGTTTTAACGAAACAATAGCGTGATCCGGTACAGCATTACCGGGGTAACTCATATGTAATTACCAACCGCATATTAAGGAATGCTAGCATTTAATTTTTTATTGAGTTCAGTAGAAAATAAAATAATTTATTTCCAACCATCTACGATATATGAACTTTGTATGCAATAAAAATAAACCAAAGTATCAGTACACAAACATTTTGGACACCCCTCGTACATCTAGATCCACTTTCATAGTGTAATGATTTTCGCAATTCTGATTGTTTTAATCTTTTTATTCATGGAAGAGAATATGTCAGCTGCGTAACACAACCAAACAATTCAAAATTGCACGTAAGTGGTATATTTCATTCTCCCTGGGTATGACAAGTGCACAATTCATTGAATCAATTAGGTTTGTCTGACCATTGGGCTGTGCAAGCTGTCCAGCCTTCCAACAGCCATTAGTATTCAAGAAATTAATTGCATTCTCAGAAATAATATTTTCAGGAATAGTCATGTATTTGAATCGGACACATTTTTATTTCGACTATTCACTAATAGTTCGAGCTATACTACTCACCCGTTCGTCGCCGTTGGCGTAATGCTCTGGTTGAGGTTTGAGTGCAACAATTTTTGTAAGTTCATATCTCTTTAACTTCTACAAATATTCAATTGAAACTTCACACATGTCTTTGGGGTCATCATGTGAGGTCACTGACCAAGGCCCATAACTCTGACCTGCAATTTAGCAGAATTATGCCATTTAGAAAATCAGGTTAAAGTTTGCGTGCAACAACTCCATATCTCTATATCTACTACAGATATTCGATTGAAATTTCACACATGCATTCAGGATCTATATATAAGGTCACTGGCCAAGACCCATAATTTTGACCAGAATTTTTGCAGAATTATGCCCCTTTTTATACGCCTGTTTGAAAAATTGCCATATTTTGGGAATGCCCAAGTTTTAGCGGGAGATCTTTGTCCGGAGCATAACTTTGTCCAGCCTGGATGGATTTTCAAATACCTTGGCAGAAGTGATATGCATGATGAGACGGAGTTTCGAGCACAAAAACAAGGTCCATAGATCCAAGGTCAAGGTCACAATTCAAGGTCAAAGGTTAAATACAGGAATTCAATCAACACATTTTCCGGAGCATAACTTTGTCCAGTATTGATGGATTTTCAAATAACTTGGCAGAAGTGATGAGACAGAGTGTCACGCGCAAGATTTGTTTGTTTGTTTGTTTGGATTTTTCGCCGTATTCAGTAGTATAAACAAGGTCCCTAGGTCCAAGGTCAAGGTCACAATTTAAGTTTAAAGATCAAATATAAGAAATCAATCCTTACCACATTGTCTGGAGCATATCTTTTTCAAGCATGGATGGATTTTCAAATAACTGGCAGAAGTGACACGCATACAGAGACGGCGTGTCACACGCAAGACCCAAGTCCATAGGTCTAAGGTCAAGGTCACAATTCAAGGTCAACGGTTACTTTTAGGAAATCAATCCTAAACACTTTGCCCGCAGCATATCTTTGTCCAGCATGGATGGATTTCCAAATAACGTAGCAGAAGTGACAAGCATGGTGAGTCGGATTGTCGCGCACAAGAACCACATCCCTAGGTCCAAGGTCAAGGTCACAATTCAAGCTCAAATGTCAAATTTATTAAATCAATCATTAACACTCTGTCCGGAGCATATGTAAGTAGAGCATGGATGGATTTTCAAATAACTTGGCAGACGTGACAAGCATGGTGGGACAGGGTGTTGCGTGCAAGAAACAGGTCCCTAGGTCTAACGTTAAGGTCACAATTTAAGGTCATATTTAAAAAATCAATTCTAAACACTTTGTCCGGAGCATATCTTTGTCCAGCATGGATGGATTTTCAAATAACTTGGCAGAAGTGGCAAGCATGGTAAAACGGAGTGTCGTGCGCACGAACCGAGTCCCTTTGTTTCAAATAACTTGGCAGACGTGACAAGCATGGTGAGACAGGGTGTTGCGTGCAAGAAACAGGTCCCTAGGTCTAACGTTAAGGTCACAATTTAAGGTCATATTTAAAAAATCAATTCTAAACACTTTGTCCGGAGCATATCTTTGTCCAGCATGGATGGATTTTCAAATAACTTGGCAGAAGTGGCAAGCATGGTAAAACGGAGTGTCGTGCGCACGAACCGAGTCCCTTTGTCCAAGTCAAGGTCACAATTCAAGGTCAAAGGTCAAATATATGAAATCAATCCTTAACACTTAGGCCGGAGCATATCTTTGTCCAGCATTGATGGATTTTCAAATAACTTGGCAGAAGTGACAAGCATGGTGATGTGTAGTGTCCCGCGCAAGAACTAGATCCTAGGTCAAGGTCACAATTCAAGGTCAAAGGCGTAGTGTCGGCATCAACTTTTTGTTTCCACTATCTTACTCGAGAACGAATTGAGCTTGTGTAATGAAACTTCGTACATAGATGCCTTATTGCAAGACCTCGCTTGGTATTGCATATGGGATGGGTGGGGTCAAGGTCACCTTTACTAAAAAAATATATATATCTTCTATCTAGACCTCGCTTGAGATTGCAATTGGGATGGGTGGGGTCAAGGTAAAAGATGCTAAAAATTGAACAACGGTTTCCACTTAATAACTTGAAAACACATTGAGATATTTTAATGAAACTTTATACATATATACCATATATCGAGACCTCGCATGGGATTGCATATAGGGTAGGTGGGGATAAGTTCAAGGTCACTGTTACAAAAACTAGGGGAACAGTTTCTGCTTAATAACTTGAGCATGCATTGAGATATTTTAATGAAACTCAAAACATAACTAAATAAATTTAATACATATATACTTTATATTGAGACCTTGCCTGTGATTGTGTATTGGGTGAATGGGATCAAGGACATGGTCAATGTTACTAAAAATAGAAAAATGGTTTCCCGTCAAAAGCTTGAGAACAAATTGAGATATTTCAATGAAACTTCATACATAGATACCTTATATCAAGACCTCGCTTGGGATTGCGTACGGGGTGGGTGGGGTCAAGGTTACCATTACTAAGAAAGAAAAACGGTTTCCGCTCAAAAACTTGAGAACACGTTTAGATATTATAATGAAACTTCATACATAGATACCTTATCTTGAGACCTCGCTTGGGATTGCATATAGGATGGGTGGGGTTACTGTCAAGGTTACTGTTACTGAAAATAAAAAAAACGGTTTCCGCTCAATAGCTTGAGAACACACTGAGTCATTTTAATGAAACCTTTTTACATTGATATCTTATATCAAGACCTCGCTAAGGATTGCAATTGGGGTAAAGGTCACAGTTACTAAAAATAGACAGTTTCCGCTCAGTAGCTTGAGAAGATATTGAGATATTTTAATGAATTTTCTTATGTAGATACCTTATATCTAGACCTCGCTTGGGATTGCATATGGTGTCAAGGTCATTACTATATATCGTTTCCGCACCATTACTTCGTAATGCCTGGAAGGATTTTAATATAACAGATTATTGTCCCCTATGACCAGACGATGTGTCGCGTGTATGACCCATGTGTCTCCGTCAAAGGTCAATGTCACACTTAAAGGTGTTATGTCAAGGTATTTTGTTTATAATCTATGACTTCTTAATGCTTGGAAGGATTTTAATACAACTTCATATAATTATTCCTCATGACCAGACGATGTGTTGCATACACGACCCATATTTGTCCTTCAAAGGTCAAAGTCACAATTAAAGTCAAATAAATGTTAAATACATGTATTTTGTTTTCGCTCCATAACTTCGTAATACCTTGAAGGATTTTAATATAACTTCAGATTATTATTCCCCATGACCAGTCAATGTGTCGCATTGATGAGATATGCGTGCCGGTCAAAGGTCAAGATCACAATTCAAGGTCAAATACTTATATTTCGTTTCCGCTCAATAAATTTTAATGCCTTAAAGGATTTTAACATTATATAATTATTTCCACATGACCAGACGAAGTGTCCTGTACATGGCCAATGTTTGTCCTTTAAAGGTCAATGTAACGATTTAAGGTCAAAGGTCAAATACAGGTAAATTGTATATTGTTTCAGCTTCATAACTTTGTAATGCATGGACGGATTTTAATACAACGGATTTTAATATAACTTCAGATTATTATTCCCGATGACCACATGATATGGCTCATTCTATGCCACAATAGGTCAAGGTAACAATTCAAGGTCAAAAGTTCAATTTTTTGTATTTTCATATTCATATCATGCTTATCAGACAAAGGTCAAGGTCACAATTCAAGGTCAAATATGTGTGAATCGTTTCCGCTTGTACTCTTCATTTTGCATTTCAAATTTCGGTATGTGGGGGTATAAATCACCTCAAATGATAGTTCTAGTTATTTCTAGATCCATTAGACAGACATGACATGAAGCCATCGTTTGTGATGTCTTCCCCGTGTACACCATCCCTGGCTACACCATCCCCAGCTACACCTTCCAGTTCAGGGGCCAGTGATGGTGTCTTCGATACAGGTGAGACAAGTGAAAAGAAAGTTGTTGGTAAACGTGAGCAAAAGAGCCAAAGTGCATCTTCGCAAGTCATTGAATTTTTGAATGAATACAGGGAACAGGAAGAAAAAGGAGAAAAAGAAAGGCTTGAAAATGCCGAAAAAAATGCATAAATAGAAAAGGCTATTGTTCAAAAGCTCACTGATATGAAAAATCCTAATAAGTAATTCTGTTCATTATGAATCCCCAACTCATAATCTGCAACTACCTTCTCCGGGTTTGGGCGCACGTCCCGACGCAGACAGGCATCTAGGATGGCGGTCAGGCACTCGTCGTAATGTTGCTGACACCTGTTTGCGTGCGCAGCATCCATGACTTTGGAGCGGAGCTTCTTCGCCTCTATCATGAAGTGGTCTGCTTCATGGCAATGAGGCTTGGCACTGTTCACATGTGTGATCTGAAATCAAGAAATAAAATAAATGAAGACGTTTTGACACATTTTTACTTTTGAACGATGCATTGAAAATATACTTTGAAAACATTTAATTTTTCAGGAAAAAAATTATTAAAATTAGTCTATAGTTTTATTAAGTAGTATCACTAGACCAAGTATCAGTTCATGCTTTGACAACGACCACGTGCTAAGCGTGTTTCACGCTTTCAGATTCGTGTCACATCAAATATAATTGGCGGTCACACTGTTTCACTCAATACTTTTAAGAGGAGTCATTATTAACGCCGTGTGTTTTTAACTAACTTTACTATCAATGTCTCCACCAGGCAAAGCAACCCCCATAACTCTGTTGTTCTTTGTGTGTTTTTGTTGTTGTTGTTTTGTATGCCCCCGGCATCTTGATGCGAGAGGCATATAGTGTTCGTCCTGTCCGTCCGTCCTTCCTTCCTTCCGCGACAAGGTTAATAGATGTTACAGTTTCGTCTAGCACCAACACCGCTTACTACAACACTTGGACACTTACACAGTTGTTGATTACGACAATTTATTATCCACTCAAATCACCCAACCTCACTTTGACCTTGACGTAATTTGGACTTAAAATAATTTAAAAGTGCCATTTCTTGGTTAACTAGATTTTACCGTTTCTTCTAGCACCAACACCGCTTACTACAACATTTGGATATTTGCACAGTTGTTACTTATGACAGTTCCCAATCCCCCCATATCACCCAACCTCACTTTGACCTTGGCATTGACCTTATTTGCACTTAGAATAATTCAAGAGTAATTCAAATGGGCTGTTTCTTGGTTTACTAGATTTTACCATTTCGTCTAGCACCAACACCGCTTGCTACAACACGTTGATGTTTACACAGTTTTTACATATGACCGTTCCCAATCCACCCATATCATCCAACCTCACTTTAACCTTGAACTTGACCTAATTTGGACTATTAGATGGGCTACCCAGCACCAACCGGGGGCATGTGTGTTTATCAAACACAGAATCTTGTTTTAAATTTATGCCCCTTTTTAACTTCGACATTTTTGTTGAAGTTGTTCATAAGTTTTTTCCAGAGCGGCCATTTTGACTTAAGTAATGACGTTTACATGTTTCATTCACTTTTCTTTACAAAGATTTACTTTTGGTGTAATATGTCGCACTTACTGAAAGAACATTCGGGGCATATGTCACCTGATAGTGACATCATTTGTTTTTATAAAAATTTTACCTGTTACAAACGGCCAATCTTTTGGAGTACAAGTTGAGTAAAGCTGTATCCATGTTTATTTATCAGTAGGCACAATTGTAATTCACACACAAAAGGGAATAATCTCATTGGAAACTGCAATTTATTGTGTCGCCTGAAAAGGTGACATATAGAGATTACTTTTGGCGGCTGCGGCGGCGTCCCCTTCAGTTTGTCAGACAATAATTGAGACGTTTTTGTGCAATCATTATGAAACTTTAGGGAATTGTTAGTAGCCATACAAGGAAAGTTAAGTTTGAAAGTTCGATTTTTGGCATAATTGCTCTTGTCGTACTTGAGTTATACTTGAGCTTGTGCAGACAATAACTTGAGAAGTTTTTGTGCAATCATTATGAAACTTTAGCAAAGTGTTAGTAGGCATATAAGGACGGTTAAATTCATGATAAGAAACATATTAACCATTTCACCAAGACAGAGCAAAGCACATAGCTGTTTAGCGATTAAAGGTTTGCTCGTTTTGACAATGACGGTAATGTTATTTTTATATCTACGTGCACCGAATAAGATTTGTTCCGCAATCCATTATATGAAATATATTCGTCAAATTGCAAGATTTTTTAGGCATACTTAGCATTCAAATCAATTCTACAAAGAACACAAACTGTTCGTTCACGCCAATGAAGACTCGTTCAGCGTACTAAATCAGTCCCAGTATTCAGAGACAGGGCTGTTTTTATCATCTGACACAGGCGACCTGGCGTTATATACAGGCCGAAGGACTCGCCAACCCATACAAGGAGGACGACGACATCCGCAACGTCTGTGGCATGTTGGACGGCCTCGCTTTCCTGCCAGCGGAGGACGTCGTGAGCGGGATGGCATACCTGAGGGAGAATGCACCAGAGGTACTCACGCCATTGGTGGATTACTTTGATGCTACATACATGTCTGGTGCGTTCCGGACTGTCAGCGCCAACGGTCGGATGCGCTTCAGAAGGACGCCGCCCAGGTTCCAGCCAGAATTGTGGACCGTCCACACAGCGACCATCAGCTATGGGGATCGCACCAACAACGTCTGCGAGAGCTGAAATAACGGTTTCCGACATCTCGTAGGCTATAACAACCCTTCATTGTGGATTTTGATCTGTTGTCTGCAGAAGGACAATGCCATGGTGGAAACAGACGTCTATCTTCGATCCGATTATATGTAGATTTAAATTTGCTTGTTGGTGCGCGGGTGTTCCTTGTGTGTGCGTTTATGCATGTTATATATAGATAACATTAATAATAATGATGAAATAAAACAAATCGACTACATACGCTGTTCTTCTGTTTCTTTTTATTCCAATATCTGCATAATGGCTTAATATCGGCGATAATTTTATACAAATGACCGTTGTCTCCTATTAATTATTATATAGGAACGAATGTCCGGGCTGTCAAAATAGTGTAGGAGCGATTGTCCGGGCTATCAAAATAATGTAAGAACGAGTGTCTGGGGTGTAATAATCATGTAGGAACCAATGTCCGCCTTTTAACAATTCTTTGTGTTTTATCGTTGAAAAAAAAACAACAACGGTTAACATCTTATATTGCGTGGTACAAAACCTGACTAAATGCAATGTTATATCGTTGATAATGACGACATATTGCTTAAATTGTGAGGAGGAAACAAATGACATCAATTGTGTATATCTAGATATTATAATTTGACCACACATTACATTACAGATGGGTACAATCATTGTTTCTATGTTTTGGTTTGATGGTATATTAAATGATGTTTCTAAATTATGGACAAGGTTTCATAAGCACATCAGAGCACAAGTAATAATTATAACTAATCACCAAAAACGAAAGTGTACTAGAATATGCATTTGTATTACTGGTAATCTTAATAATCCACCATTTTGAATAATAAGTCTAAATATATGGTATCTGGCTTAATTTAAATATACAAAATACAAAACAAAAAAGTTGTGGCATATCAGAACAGTTTTCATCCTCAGTTAAGGAAATACAATTTGTTAAAGCTTTAAAGTTAATGAAAATATTATTTAATTTGCAACTACAGACAGCAAATAACAACATGGAATAAGTACGAGTTTCACCAGTGAAATGTTTGCTTTAAGCTTTGTTTGGACCTTTGGTAAAAGCATCCACGCGACGAGCGAATAGTTAATTCTACATGGTAGACATCTGTGAACGTGCAGGTATCATATCATGTGCAGACCAAAGAAGTTGTCACCAGGGTGGGTGGTCAGGGAAATGTTACTAATTTTAACAGAGATTTCATCTCCTGCTTGTAACTGAACTAGTTTCGAAATGTGTGTACTGAAAGCATAAACGCTTTGCACTGGAGATTTCCTGTACGTTTGGATTGACGATGCCAGTTCTTCGTCACGTCCTAGTTCGACATTGAACCGATACATAGAATGGTTAACCATTGAAATATGTCCAGGGGTTTCACGATGGTCTGGAATATCTTCGTCATCTGACAGACTCAAGAAGGAGTAAATATTGTATGTGCCTGTCAAAGGCACTATTAGTCGGCCGTTTTGGTACCGGACACCGTAGTTCTGGAAGCCATTTCTATAGTTCGAGTCTCCATCGTGAGACCATGACAAAACTTGCTTCATTTTCTTTGTTTGTGGTTCTACAATTGAGTTGTTTGTGTTATTATCGATGTGTTAAATAAACAATGCTTTACTCTTAAACTAGCAAAATATATTTTGCGTAATTTTAAACTCAGTCAAACAGTGTCAGTTATATGTACAACCAAACATACCGGATTCGTTGTATACTCTCTTTCCAACAAGTTTTGCCGCAGGTTTCAAGTCAGCTACTGACGCCAGAAGGTCGTTATTCGATTCATTTCTTGCGCTTTCTACAATCGTATCAACAATATGTTCAAGCTTTCAATGGAAAAATTATTGCTTTCATTTTGAACATTTTCATGACATGAACTATACTAGTATACGTTTTGTTTTACATTAAGACCTAACTGTATGTGTGTTTAGTAGGCCAAATTATTACGATAGTGAGACCATGAAAAACTGATAGTTTCAAGATTTAGCTATTTAAAACGTGCACGATATTGATTCAGCTAAAAAATAAAGCTCATATCTCTATTTTTTTGCAATTGTGTGACGTCAATATACTGAATGTAGTTGTCCAGGTTTTATGATTAAATATTCATTATTTTAATCTTATGGTGTGATATAACCTACTACCATAGTAATCCTTAGTTTGTTGAGCATGTAGTTCAGATGTCCTCTTGTAGACTTCCTGGATTTCCTAAAATAAACATAATAATCATACAGAAAATATTTTATTAGTTAAATCTATTTGTAAATGATCCATTATGTGAATGCATATAATAAGAAACGTAAAATATTGAGAAGTGGAAATAGACATATGTGTAATAGCATCATGTCATTACACCATTTTATAGCATAACGATCCTCACATCTAGCCCAGAAATAATTAAAAAAAATAATTAAATAAACATCATAGCATTGCATTTCAAATTTAATACATTGCTATAACAAATGTGAAGGTTTCATCCAATTGAAATCACAGCTCGTATACTAAATTGTAGAACTTTAACGAGAGAAACTAAATAACAACTTTCTGAGACACGGTAACATTGATTAAAAACTAAGACCAACTAAATCATTCATTGTTAACACAATTGCAAGCCATAGCACCATATTTATAGTTAAACATATCTCAGATCTATCATCATTATCCTGCAAGACAGGAAAAAGCCAGGAAACTTGGTGTTAAAAGCCAGGTTAAAGGCTTATTTTAAGGAATGACCTCTCAATAGGGTATTCCACTCTGTGTATTGGTCCACCATAAACTATCTTATCATTATCTGTAATTATTTCTATCAGCTGACTGAGCAATTTATCCCTACCGCAGCAGCAGTGTATTGATGCCAGCTGATAAGGGTCGCCACACGTTGTCCACACTGTGACCACAGCAGGGTGTCAATACTTAGGAGTAGAATACTCCAGATTTGAGTGGTCAAATTAAGATGGATTAAATTAGGCCTGTAAATACCTTGATTGTTTATGACAATATTTGCGTGTATTATGCCTCACTTGATTATTTCTCTATATAATGCATATAAACTGCAGCGGGCAACAATTTGATATGTCGCCCGCTATGTCGCCCGGTACGCAAATGATACGGGATTGTTCGGTATAATAAAATAAATATTGACTTCCTTGAGAGTGACAGTGCGTCTCGTCAACCCTCGACAAACACTTGGTTGACAATACGCACTGTCACCCTCAAGGAAGTCAATATTTATATATAATTAAATTATTACACGTTAATAATTGTCTTGGATATATTGAGAAAAATAAAACATTATCTAAATAAACTATTGGTAAGTACACATACCGGGTCCAAAAGCTGCTTGAGTTTGGTAATTGTTTCCGAACATTTCACCTTGCCGCATTCCTCCAAACATATCACCGAATTTCCATCAACATGTTGAATGTCGGGAGTCGTCCAGACAATAATTACCACAGCAGTTAAAGAAAAAAGCAGGAAAACGAGAGAACAACGCGAGAATATCTTTAAGAATGTTACGGACGGCATATTGAATAAGGCGCAAAAACCAACACTTTATTGCTATTATGTTCACAAGGCTGTTTCATAACTAGTAAATGCGTAATAGCTATAGGGTATATAGTTTCATTCTGTGCTAAATATAAACACACATAATATCAAGGGTTGAAAACCAGAAGGTATCAACTGCTATTGAGTTCTGTTTTCCAACCCTCGATATGGCACTCGTACTGGCTACTTTTTTAAAGGTTTAAACGTAATTCGATCTATGTACATTTTTCATCCACAATGCGTTTAACGTGTGTTTAAAATTTAGCCTGTTATGTAGTTTGTAATTATATCACACGTGAGTCATTATCTTAAACAAAAACTAAATACACGTTTGTTTCATGTACTTTTGGGGGTAATATGACTTTTATATGCGCTTTTTACTTTAGAAAAGCAATCGAATTTGGCTTATGCTGCATGGTACTTTACGAAATGTGAGATTGTGTTCAATTACATATAAATATATATATTTAAAAGGACTGCACAGAAATAATAAACATTAAAATTTGTACTAAACTTCTCATGTAGTTGGCAGCCGTTGTTGCTAAGCAGTTGGTCTTGTTTATGTGTGACAAAAAACATGGCTACGTATGACGGTTCTGCAGTACACTACATCAACCACAGGGCACAACATTGACCTGCGTATTGTCCTTTGAATATTTGATATTTTAATGTCAATATATTCATCTGGGTGTGTGCATTTGCCTTTTGTCTCTGCAAATCAAAACAAAATAAATATTCAGTACAGTATTTTATTTATGACTCACATTTTTAATATAACATTCGGGAAAATCTCGTATATACGAATGTTTTGGAGGAAACTTGGCATTTGTATGTCTTTTTGGCATTGGCAAGTTCCAATATCTTTTAAACCCATTTATAATATAGTGAAACTGAACTAAAAAGGCATGGAGAAATTTACTACAGCTGAGCGGTTACATGCACTCGGTTTTTTGCAGAAAAAAAAACAAAGATAAATATTTTGAATTTCAATTTGATGTTGCTCAACTATGTAGTTTAAGAAGACATTACAAACCTAAGAGTTCAAAATTTCTTATTTAGGGCACGGGGCTAGTAAGTCACATGTGCTTTCAATTCCGCTTTGACCAAATATAGTTTACAGCTATTTTTAGTATGGTTAACTAACAAGATAATTGCAGTAACCACGTAAACATATTTCGTATCATACATGTATTAGTAGTATTAGTATTAGTAAAAGTAGTATGAGCATTAGTATTAGTAAAAGTAGTATGAGCATTAGTATTAGTAAAAGTAGAATAAGTGTAGTATTAGTATTAGTATCAGTAAAAGTAGTATAAGTATTAGTATTAGTAGCATAGGTAGTATAGTAGTAGTATAAGTAGTAGTATTAGAAGTAGTAGTAGAAGTAGTAGTAGTTGTTGTTATAGTTTACCGTCTTTATATTGACTGGCTCATATGAATGCATTTTATGTTATAGCGTATTTTACTTTGCTGTTTGTGTAACTTTTCCTTTTTTCTGTCATAGTTTGTTTTGTTCCAAGCGATAGCCAACGGCATTTTGTCCACCTAAAGGATAGTTAATAAAAGTTAAGAAGTTGTGTTTGTGTTGTTTATTCATGTGTTTTCCGTCGATATAGTCGATAATGCTCAGGCCAGATTTTCTTTTAAGTTCTTGTGTTACGGGAAATTTCTGAAGAGATGACCACCCGGAGGGAAATACAAATAAAAGTGAAATATATGGTCATCGGAACCAATCATAAAGATAAAATACGACAATTAAGAATGTTTTATTTTTAAAATGTTTATATTTGACTTGTTATTCACTGATTTTGATTAAAATTCTTCCTCGTCATTTTCTTATAATGTTTAATGAAGCAAATTGATGGACATGGATAATTCACCTCTCTTTTTAAATCTCATGAGCTTTTGTTTTGTGATTGATTATATCACTTTACGCACTCTCTTACTGTGAGCAGAAAAAGGGTTACATAACACCAAAATTTATTTTCATACATGAAATTCCGCTACGATCGTCGAAAAATAAAATAAAATAAATTTGTTATTTCCAATTTTATTTTTATTTACCTCTTGGCCTTTTGGGATATTTAGGTGAGGGATTCCCGTAACAAAAGAAATATAAAAAAAACTCTGGCCTCAGTGCTGTGTTCTATTTAGATACGAGTTTAGCTAATTCGGTAAAACACATTGCGACTATGTATACCAATTTTCACTTATATGTCACTTATATGTATATAAGCTAAGGATAATTTAAGTTTGAAATTAAAAATGAAAGCAAGAACCATTTCGTCGGGCAGCTGAGATGTAATTTGTTTCAAAATGCTTAAGTTGAAATAACAAGAAAGCAAAATTATATTGCGTTCTTTGACGCTGGCTAGAAGTAACGCCGAAGAGCGTTAGGTTGGGTTAATTTTCATCAACATGCGTCATATTTATAAATAACATTGGCATCGTCAACGTTCTACATTAGATGAAGGTTGGGGACTGCTTTTATTAGGTAGCAATAAACATTTGTTGGTCAATGGCTCTTACTGTTTAAAGCTGCAATATGGATGCTATAAACCGCCGATTCGGTTTTATCAACTGTTATAGAAATAAGACTAGCCGGTTGGCAACCGTCTTTATGACGTTTTATTGGCCTTTGTTTTACAAAGGTAAAGATTATTTGATAACATTGCTGTTCAAATTCATATTCGCCGGGTTTTTACCTTTATTTGTTATTGTTTTGAACAGTTGAACTAATATTACCTCGGGTTTCTAGACTTTCGACACAGCCTCGGAAAACGTTAACATTCTAGAACAGAAACGCAGGGCAGTCAAAGCAGTGCTATAAACAACCGCTGAAATGCGTTATGTGACAAAACTGTGGTAGTTACATCGAGCGAAGATTCATGCGAATAATATTATATATATGTATTACGAAGTTCTATTGTGTCACCTCATTAGTAGTGGTTTTTGACCTTGTTCAACGCAGACGACTGAAAAGGGAACAATGTTTGTTTTAACAAATTAAGCGAGGGAATAAATGAAATAATTATACAATGATAAATTGTTGGTAACGTTATATTCGAAACATTACATGTTCATATGAAAACAAATATATCAAGGGCAGATTGAATAATAAGATGCATGACAACTTTACTAGAACACCTTTACCGGTTGCTTAAAGGGCGGAAAATGGAAGAAGAGGATATGGAGGAATACAGGCAATATGTGATTGCAAACTACATGTGGACGTACGGATCGCCCATCCTTATTGGTATCGGAACCATTGGCAACGTGTTTTCCATAGCAGTCCTCCTGAGACGCAGGTTACGTAAGTCCACCACAATGTTCTACTTGACGTGCCTCAGTTTTGGGGACTTGTTCACCTTGTACACAGGACTACTGCGTTACTGGATCCACTCGGCGTTCACGGTCGACGTCCGTAATTTGTCGAATGCCTCATGCAAACTCCACACTTTCCTTGTGTACCTTTCTCTAGATTTTACGGTTTGGATTTTAGTGTCCGTCACAGTGGACCGGTGTCTCTCCGTGTCTTTGCCGTTTCGAGTCAAACGTTTGTGCACAATGAAACGTTGCAGAATCTCTGTGGCCATTGTTTTGATGATACTGTTCATCAAAAACATGCACTTCTTTTGGACGCTGTCATTGGTGGAGACGTGGGAATATCGTTGCGACGGAAGCTCCCCGGCGGCAATTCATTTCGTGCGTTTTGTTTGGCCGTGGATAGATCTGGCCACTTTCTGCGTCATCCCGTTTACGATTATGATTGTGTGCAATGTTAAAATCATCTATGAAATGGTTCTAGCGCAGCGAAAGCTTCATGCGCATAATAGCTTATACCAAAATGCGGAACGGGTGAATAGTGTGCAAAGGCAGATATCTTATAACGAACCCACAGTTTTATTCATGCAGCAACCATCGCCCAAGAATACGTCACGTCGTGAAAGAACGATTTCCGGAAACGTTACTACGTCATCGATGTCCGGAACGTCAAGAATTTCATCTCTGACGGCAATGCTTCTTGCCGTGAACACCGTCTTTCTCATCACAACTTCGCCCGTGCAGGTGTTGCTGATAGGGGAAGAGTACTGGTTCCCAAACAGAGACAGCTCTGCGGAACAAATTGCGTGGTATAGATTCTGGTGGGCGCTGGTCAACATGCTGCAGTATTTGAACAACTCCATACACTTCTTCTTGTATTGTCTTACTGGTCCAAGGTTTAGACGTGAACTGTATGGCATATTTAAGCGCAAGACCCGTGTTGGAACAATAAAAGAACAGACGCAAACGGAACTGTGAATGTTGCAACATCATTTATTTAATGGTATAAAGTAATATAAAAAGCACATGAGAACGTCATGTGTGCACGCTTTAATTTTTAGAAGCCTTTATCCCACAGACTAATGCATTTACAATGGTACAGAGGTAATCAATGTTACTTTAGGTGTTGATTAGTGATTGAGCCCATGACCATATTCTTAACATGGAAAATGAAAATAAAATGATAAAGATAAAATGATAGTATGAATACATTCGACCTACTTTTTATCTGTTATATGGCATTTCATTGCGCCTGAGAAGTTGTGATTTTTTTCTGACAAATGACATCTATACTTTTCGCAATGTTTAACGACAGGTCGCCTATATGGTCAATTCAGAGATAACTACGATGTCGTATGTTATTGTCATCTCTTTACCTTTACGATGTTTTCTGGCACGAACAATTCACGTTTATTTATGAAACCTTTAAACATTTTGATCTTACAAATTTGTTTCGAGTGGTCCTTGTTGTACACTGTGTTGTATAGGCAATTGTCCGATTGCCTTATAAAACTAACATTACTAATAAGATGTTAATTAGGAATATGTCTACGACCCATGCAGCCTGAATTTAACTAACATTACTAGTACGTTGTTACATGTAATTAGGAATATGTCTACGACCCATGCAGCTTGAATTTTAATACCATTACTAGTACGATGTTACATGTAATTAGAAATTTGTCTACGATCCATGCAGCTTGAATTTTACTAACATTACTAGTACGATATTACAAGTAATTAGGAATATGTCTACGACCCATGCAGCTTTAATTTTACTAACATTACTAGTACGATGTTACAAGTAATTAGGAATATGTCTACGACCCATACAGCTTGAATTTTACTAACATTACTAGTACGATGTTACAAGTAATTAGGAATATGTCTACGACCCATGCAGCTTGAATTTTACTAACATTACTAGTACGATGTTACAAGTAATTAGGAACATGTCTACGACCCATACAGCTTGAATTTTAATAAGTACGATGTTACATGTAATTAGGAATATGTCTACTTTACCTATGCAGCTTGGATTTTCATAGTCTTCAGATTAGAGGGATGGTTAACATAATTTTGTATATCAAACTTGTGATATTAACCAGTTACTAAACCACTGAAAGCAAACGTTAAGTGTTGAAAGGTATGTCATAGTTCATGATTGTAACATATAACAAATTTTCCGATTTCTCATCCACACATTTATTTACGAATAAATCATTTGCGGACTCAGACATCTGTAGTTGACAAAACGCGGACAGCGACTCCATCTGCAGTGTTGGCCAACGCAATCTTGCTTGGTTCAAGGCGTCGCCTGACTGTCCAAATATATAAACTCGCTGTCTTTCGTTTTCAAAGTATCATTGCATACAAATGTTTTCGACTGGTTCATTAACGCATACATTGTATATATGTTTGATAATAACCGCGACTGTAAACTGTACATGTTTACTTATGATAAAAAAGAACATTATTGTGAGCAGGTTGGTATATAACTTTTGACCTATTAGCAAGTGTTTACAATGGAATTTTATCAAGTCACGTGGATTATATATATTGCCACGTGACTTCAAATGACAAGTTCTACTGAACTAAAGATAGCAAAAACCAAAGCAAGGTTTATTCTTACGAGCATAAAACATCAATCGATAAAAATGTTATCACAGATTTACGTAGAATGTTTAGAAAAGAAAATGGTATATGTGTTTAAAGTGAAATTATTATTGTACTGAATTGCAGGATGGAGTTGACTATTAACGAACAACTTATAATTAGCTAACTTTCAAATAGAATTAAACGTTGTACAACAAATGACTTTTTGATTTAAGTATTTTTTAGTTATTGTACACTATCATGGGATCATAGGATCTTTAACGTATTTCTTCAAGTACTTAAAGTTACTATAAAGAGACTATACTGATCATACTATATATGATACTATTTATATATTTACCGTTGAAAATGCTTTGACTCAAATTATTTTGCTCTTATCACGGTGATGCACTGACTGGGTCATCGCGTCGCCCGTTTCTAAAAGTAAGAAGGTGAAGTGGTTTGTATAGACGGTATAGTTGTTGAATATATTATGTTACGCTATATTAATGTTATCCATTGCCGAGGTCACATAACAGACGGGTAGATCTTGTAAACGAGCACTTCTCGTTAGCATAAATTGTGGTGCAAACATTTGTTTGGAATATATGGAACAATGCAAATATTTTCAATGGGTTAACGAGGGTATGTACGATCTTACAACAAAATAGTAACATAAATATAAACAACCTGATACATTTAATTACCATATACTTTGATTAAAAATGAAAGAACAGTTATTAAGAATCATTGCTGTAAACACATAATTTTCTACTTAAAGAATCAAAAACTAGTTGTCGACTGTACACACGGAAACTCCAATATATGTATATACGTTGATTTGACAGTTGTTTTGGGTTACACAACACTATAATAATCGATGTAAAAGTCGACACTCGTACTTGTTTATTCGATTTTTTTTCCTTCGACATATTTATAAGTGTCCCTTTTATCTGCTTATTTTGAAAATAATTGATATGGAAGATCGTACATACACACTTTAACACAGGTCATCAATTTTATATTGTCTATTCATACATGATCTGTGACTATTCATACACGATCTGTGAATAAAGTTGGTATAAAGTAGCTTACGTGATTTTGCCGACGGATTTCCATTGTGAAGTTTCTGTCCACTGTTTGGGATTCGGCCATCTTCAGAAAACATACGATACATGTTGGCTGAGTCCTTAACAAGTTCTTTATAAGTTTCTTCGATAGCCTGAAAGTCGTCAACAACGTTAGTCAACGTCTAGTAACGTAGAATATACGTATTGATCATAGCCACAATCTATTGGACAAATATGATTGATCGCATATAAGAATAATGAAACTCCAGAGACATCACCAGGAGAGAAACCCTTATTAACATCCACTGGTCCTTTTTTTTTTTAAAGCAAGCCACAAATACAAGGAATACGACAAGTTTATTGACATGTATTACATTTGGGCTTATTTTTATGTTTCTGAAATAACAATGATTCTCGTGATTATATACATATATAGAACATTGCAAATGCCTTTTTCATTTCCTAAATAACACGATTTAACAATGAAAAGCGGCAAATACGGCGACCATATTCAGTATAGGTGTAAACCATAACGGCAACATTTATCAGCCATATGCAATCATTTGCACACCGGCTACATTCCATTCCCCTCTGTAGTGGGCTCGGAAAGGAGTCCCAACTCATGCGCGTAGCTTTAGTCACATGATCATAAACGCAACGCACAATACCATCGAATAATGTTGTTTACATACGCAAAACTGATTCCATCTGCGTAAATGAGCATGAAAATAGTCCCAACAATAGGAATCAAAATTATTTTGTTTTCCCATGTATGATAATTTAAAAACCATTTATTCTTTATTTCTATACTTTTGTCCTAAAAATCCACTTTAATGTGCGTTCACTACCTCTTTTCCGTTTCTTGTCATTGAGCCAATTGCAGGTGTATGTTGAGAGCAACGAACGACAACTCTGTTTGGAGATTGATATCTACTGTGGGACGGTTAAACCCGATTATTAGTCATACAGGTATATCAAGAAGATATGCCAAAACCAGTCAAAATTATCGCACACAAACCAAACTAGCTCTCATTTAGAAGCGCGGTGTATTTAAATGCGCTCTACACTATAGCGCGTGCCACTCCCACCTATCGACTGGATTTTTATTTTGCAAGTATTGCGTAGTTGAAAATAATACAGACGTAAGACAGTCGTTAACCGTTTAGAAGACTTAATAAATGCGTAAAATACAGTAATATATATTAAGTGACAGACAGAAACACTACTTCATATTGTTTATAAACATAGCCATTAGCCTGGAGTTACATGTAGAACCAGAAAACTTGTCAAAACGTACACCGTGCTATAACTGAATGCAATAATATTGATTATTCTAGTAGCGTGTTTTATTTTGCATAATCAGTATTGTAAAGAGCAGATAAATACTTACATTGTCAAAGAAGTCTTTTAACATTAAAGTAGATTCGCCGCATTCAACTTTTCCTCCATCTTTTTTCAAGCATAGTAGATCGCCTGCATTTTCCGAAACCGGAATTGTCCATAATATTGCAATCACAGCGGTTAGGATGATCAGGAATGTCCCCGTAAAAATGCACAGCAGTTTAATCCGTGTCATTATGATATATTTACAAATTGATTATTAGATGATTATAAACTGTCAATCATTGAAAATACGTAGATATTAGTTGATAGACATGAGGATATGCAACGAAGTTTAAATAAGTTATAAGTTTTATGGGATTCTGCGTGTTAAATATAGTAACTAGGTGGAAAAACTAAATAAAATAATTTGGGATTCTCATCTTAAGAAAAGTATATTTATCAACGCGGGAAGTTACGCCTTTGTGGAAAATATATTGTGGTTCTGTGGAACAAATTGAAAGATATAATACAGGTACACTGCGATACTTCGTGTCGAACACTAGTTCACTAGCAATTCCGAAGTGATTCCAGAATTAGACATTTTACTGGAGGAAACTTAAATATCCAATAGTGGCCTAATCATTTTCCAAATTCAGCAAACATTAGCACTAATCGTTGAGTAAATGTATACAATCAAAGGGAATAAACCAACTGAAAGGAGCAAGAAATACTTCCATGTATAATTGAGTCAACTACATGATACATGTACAACGTTGTTTTCTAAGCATTTTAGGTTCTATGGCACACTGCATATTTATTTTTTTAAATCCCGACCTGGCATGGAAACACGTTCCTTCAAAATGCTAATTGAGGTCATAAAAACAGAGAGCATTCTACTTGTAGAGCTCACATTTGATGTAAATTCAGTGGAAAACAACAACACATCAAATCGTAATTGTAGGTTTATTATTATCATTGTAAAGCAGAATGCATTGTTTATATCAATTCACACCTCACTATGTACAATCGTATCCACTGAGCAGTATGAAACGTAAACAACCATTGACAGCGAAACAAAACATTGGGGAGTCATATTATAGTAACGTGTCTAAACCACGTGTCACTATATGCTGATCCGAAAACAGCAACATGCGATATACCGATGAATATCAATAAGAACACATGAAACTGACATAAACATATATGTGAACATATTTCTATTACAAAAGTTCATCACACTTGCACAAATGAGCAAATTAAAAAACAAATCGCAAACACAATGGTATTTAATCATACGTGTCCACATTTTGAATACAGTCATTTACATAGGAAATAATAAGTATAATTATGCGAATGGGATAACAAACTAAAATGGGTCAACCTAAAGAAAAGAACTGTGTTCAATTTGTGTGTTTTTAACATTTACATAATCAAAATAGTACACCCACAAGTCCCATATAATATTGCAATCACGAATACACCTAGTTTTTATGCTTTCCGCCCCAAGTAGGTTCCTAGCTTTCCATTAACCCTAGTTCCCTTGCTTTCTTTCCCCCTTAGGCTCCTAGCTTTCCACCCTCCCCCAGTTTGTTTGCTATCCATCCTCCGTCAGGATCCTAGCTTTCCACTCCCCCTAGTTTGCTTTCCATTCCCCCCCCTAGTTTCCTTGCTTCTCAATTCCCCCATAGTTTCATTGCCTTTCATTCCACCCCCCACCCCTAGTTTCCTTGCTTTTAAATAAGTAAACTGCACAAGTTGCTAACCATTGAACATTAAAACATGCAATATCCCACAAGGCATATGATGCCATGGTATTTATAAGACATTTATGACAGTGATTGTAAGATGTCAGTGCAACATCAGTCTTTGTGCTTGCTCTTCTTGGATTTCCGCCTCTGTCGACTAGCACTGCGCGACCTTGACCTTCGAACACCTGACCTTGACCTTGATCTGGACCTTGACCTCCTTGGCCTTTTAGGACTAGAACAATTATTACATCATTAAAGTATTTTTGTGTGTAAAACTGGAAAATTAATTGCATTTTGCTTTGACAGCTTTTAACAGTTACATTGTGATATGATACTCAAATTATTGCAAGTTACTTTGTAATTTCTGCTGTCAGTTCTTTGTTTTGCATTAACATTCCACAATTATTGCAACTTATCGTGTTCAAATTTTGAAATATTAACATATCAAGAGCTGTCAGAGGACAGCATGCTCGACTATTCGAAGTATTTCAGTTGGTACATATTTTGGATAGTGGAAGGGGCATAAATTTGTTAAAATACAAAACTTTTAAGAGAAGCCTTGTATACTTTATACATTTTTGGAACAAAAACTTTAACAACAAAATCGATGTAAAAAGTGTGCATAACTCTGTCAAAATACAAAACAGAGTTATGGGTAATTTTGCCCGTGATACTAGAGTTGATGACAAAGGTTAACTCCACTTTTGAAGTGAATAATCTATGTGAAAGGGGCATAACTTTGTCAAAATACATAACAGAGTTATGGGTAATGTTGCCCCTGATACTAGAGTTAATGACAAAGGTTAGTTCCAAGTTTCAGGTCAATAACTTACGAAGTTTTAAAGTGACCAAACTTTTGAATATAAACTTTAAAAAAAAAATCTAAGTGAAAAGGGGGCATAACTCTGTCAAATACAAAATAGAGTTATGGGTAATGTTGCTCCTGATACTAGAGTTGATGACAAAGGTTAGTTCCAAGTTTCAAGTGAAAAGCTCAGATGGTGTTGAAGTTACAAAACTTTTGAATATAAACTTTAACCAGAAATTCAATGTGAAAAAGGGGCATAACTCTGTAAAAATACAAAAACAGTTATGGGGAATGTTGCCTCTGATACTGGAGTTGATGACAAGAGTAGTTCCAAGTTTCAAGTGAATAACTTATGTAGTTTTGAAGTTACAATACATACTTAAAAAAAAAACAATTCAGACATGGACGCCGACGCCGGGGGTAGTAGGATAGCTTACCTATTATATTCTTCGAAGTCGAGCTAAAAATGTATCAATACAACTTTTTCATGAAATATGATCAGTCAAAAGGAAAAAAGAATGCAGGAATTTGGGTCACTCTATGTTAGCTCATGAACTGTAGTCATCATCGTAACTCAGTGCAAACTAATGGCTAATGTAAAGAACCTTTTTGCTCGTTTTCTTTTAGGACTGTCTTCATATCTGAACTTGTCCTCATATTTTGATGACGGTGACCCTGATCTGTGTCTCTTCCTCGTATCTCTGCTAGGCGATTCACTGAATTCCTAGAAGTATATAAGGCGAAATATCTTACTCTAACATGATACTCACTAATTTTTGAATAGACAAAGAATACAATTATAGTTGTTCAACTACCCAATAAACAACGCAAAAAGAAGTCCCGATTCTGAGCGGAGCATAGTAAAAAGTAGTTCCAATTAAAGAAATCAGGCTAATGCCCTCATGGTTCAATTCCTACACATCAGAACTCGAAACAGTTGTTTATTGGCCGATAAACAATGATAAATAAAAAATTATTTCTTAAATATCAATAGTGTTGAATCAATTAGCCATGCAAGTCTACTCAACCGTTAGCATATTTATGAAATACCCAAGTATCACTTTTTAATTTTGTTTTTGTTTTCTGGATTGAGATTTCTGGTTTGTAATTATCATGTTTGTGGATAGTATCATTACAGCAGGGCGGTAGTTTTATTCTACTATTCCAGAAAATTAGAAAATAAGTATGAATATTGGTTAAAGTATTTAAAGATATTTAAAACACACACACAATTTTAGTAGATTTTATTTGTATAGTACTTTTGGATCGTCAAGATTAATATAAACGATTATGCAAAAGCAATATTTCATTATAATTGAATTCAGTAGGGTCAAGGTTAGAACAGAAATCGTTACCTTAGCAACCAGTTTCTTCCTATGATTCTCCACTTGTTCTGAGATTGACATGTTCGGTTTATGGGTTCTTTTACCCGCCTCAAGTTCATCCTGGTACCGCATCACCTTCACCTGAGAATATTCATTAGTAATTAGTAAAATCCTGTAGAATAACATTATTGAGATATTGTTAACCACTATTGCCAAGCAAAACCATGATTACAAATCTTTTCACATAAAATGCCAGCTGTTAAATTTCAAAGTGATTTTTAATTATATAGTGAATTTTGAATTTCTGCCAGAAGAACTTTTTTTAGGGATTCTCATGTTTTCTGTTTTGTTTATTATATATACACGTATTTGGTTCCGCACAGATAACCCATTTAAAAAAAAAAAACTTTCTTTTTACATCTTACATTTTAAAGATTGTATTATTATACTTTGTACTTAAAAGATTCCCATTATAAAACTTTTCCCAGAATTGCAAGGCGAAACATTCCCACATGGATGCTATTATCCACATTAGTACATTTTCTAGAGAAAACCTCTAAATATAAACTTAAACACTGAAAGAACCAATATCAAGTCTGAAAGAAACATCTTGTTACCTCAATCTCTCTCAGTTTTCTTCGCCTCTCCTCTGACATCTCCAGTGTCTGCTGCTGCCGAGGCGTTCCGTACGACGTCTCACTGCGGCTGTCTTCATAGTCACCGTCTGACATCTCCTCTCCATCCAAGTTCTCCTCTTCAATCGGCCTATGAGTCAAATGAGGATTGCAATGAAAAATGCTCGTCATTGTTATGCACCAAAAGAGATGACAAAACTAAACACTATGTCATATCTTACACTGTATGAAAGAAAAAATTCAACTCAGGACAATTACCGAATAAATATCATAAAAAGATTTATGTTTCTTGCTTTCTGCCATCAATTGTTTTATGTTCATATTGAGGTTTCATTACAATCCCAGTTTTTGAGTTAAGTTCCTCACAAAAAACCTGACAGACAAACAAACAGGCATTTCAAAGGAATAACAGTTTTATATAGCAGTTTGTTTAATACGCACAATACTATGGTTTGATTTTAAAGGGACATTCGAAGTACTAGACAAGGCATAATTTTAAGTGGACATCCAAACTACAACAAGCCCATTAACTACGAGATATTGAAAGCGTGATGAGAGGGTGATGAGAGGGCTAAATAGCTTCAGAATACATGTACATAGTTTTTGTTTACTAAGCAAATGACTAAGACATGATCATTTTAATGGACATCCAAACTTAAAGATTGTGAGCTGTAACGTATTGAAAGTGTAACCATGGTAACGAGAGGGCCACCTACTCTCCATCGAGGTCCTCCTCATTGTCCTGCTTGCCGTCTTCCTCACCCAGCAAGTCCCACTTGGATGTTGTCATGGCTACAGAAAACATTACCCAGTATTAAATATGGATGTTGTCTTTGCTATGGCAGGGTTCATACAAACTGTTGAAACCAAAATTCCATGATTTTTATAATATTTTTCCATGACATAATTCTATTTTCCGTGATACCATCCGACAATACTAAACTCAAAATAGTACACTGATATCCAAATGTTATTTGATCTACATCATAAAATTATGCTAGGTTTGCATTAAGATTTCTGACATTGTAGTCGAAACTTTTAGATTTTGCAAACATAACCTGTTATTTAGAAAAACTTCTCCAAAAAGTATGAAAATATGCTTCATTTTCAAATATTTTCAGAAAATGTAGTAGCCAATTAGACGTTTATTTGCCAATGGCTATTTTGGCTACTGGTAGTGCTAACATGGTTATGACTAGGCTGACTGCACTCTGTAGAATAGATCACAATTGCTTGTAGCGCTGCAATACATGTCTGTGCACAATTACACTCTCATTTTTGATTCGTCTTATTATATTTCAATGGATTTGATCATTTGTATTGCATTTAAGGCATATTAATTTCAAAGATACTTTACAACATTCCATGACAATTTTTGAAAATGTTACGATTTTTCCAAACAATAAAGATTCTATAATTTTCAGACAAAGCCCATTTTCCCTGACATTTTCAGGTCTGTATGAACCCTGTGTGGAAATCAACAAATAATTATTTATTCATTTAAAGTGGTATTTCAAGTCTATTTTTATGAACATCTTAACCTAAATTAGAGTCCAAGATTAATTGGAAATGTCACATAAACACTTAAACATAGTTTTTCACCGACATTCTATTCGACCTCAATATGTAAAAGGTTTTAATTTAAATTGTTTATTTAATAAATATACTCCTTGCATATTTGCCTTTACATACATATAACTATAATAGACATTGCAGTGTGTTGAATATCAGTAGAATAGAGATCAATATCTTTTTCTTGTCAAACATACCTTGGGCTTCTAATTCTGTCTCGTCTACAGTTTCCCATTTTGACTTGACAAACTTGTTAAGACTGGCATCATTATTTCTGTCCTTCTCAGGTTTTTCCTCTTGCTTAATGTCTCTCACTGAAAATGATTTCGTTCCAGTACATGACACATGACTATTAAACAGAAAACAGTTCACTTCAGTCAGTGACAATTTTATAACCAGTTTTGCCCATTTTCTGCGTTTTTGAATCCTGGTCAAAATACTTACGTAAATGTAGTTATATTATAACTAAAACAATAACAAACATGTCTGACAAACATGTCAGACCCTAAGTCATTTGAAGATCACCCATATTGTGTTAGGGCTGTTCCAGGAAAACAGGTGGAGGGGGTGGAACACCCATGTATTAAAATTCTGTGGATGTGTGGTGATAGAAGGGATTAAACGGAACATCAATGACTTGAAAAAAAAACAAATTAGTGTTGGTGGTACCCCATTTTTGGACTGATTTTCCGCCCCCCCCCCCTTCCCCCATCACCTTTTTTCCTGGAACAGCCCTTAACAATGAAAAGTCTAAGCCCATTACATGTACACCTGTTTTGATGTTTCAAGTATTGAAGTTTGAACATACATAAGTTGTAGGTTTTAGTCAAATATGTATACATAATACAAAGTTTCAAGTATCCTTGTTGCATAAATATATTAGTTACTAAAGGGATTACACAAGCAAGATTTTTTTTTCTTAAGATGGGAACAAATCGCATACTAGGTTTGTCACTGTTTCAAGTATCGATGTTAGATAAAGATGGGAACAAATTGCATACTAGGTTTGTCACTGTTTCCAGTATCGATGTTAGATAAAGATGGGAACAAATTGCATACTAGGTTTGTCACTGTTTCCAGTATCGATGTTAGATAAAGATGGGAACAAATTGCATACTAGGTTTGTCACTGTTTCCAGTATCGATGTTAGATAAAGATGGGAACAAATTGCATACTAGGTTTGTCACTGTTTCCAGCATCGATGTTAGATAAAGATGGGAACAAATTGCATACTAGGTTTGTCACTGTTTCCAGTATCGATGTTAGATAAAGATGGGAACAAATTGCATACTAGGTTTTTCACTGTTTCCAGTATCGATGTTAGATAAAGATGGGAACAAATTGCATACTAGGTTTGTCACTGTTTCCAGCATCGATGTTAGATAAAGATGGGAACAAATTGCATACTAGGTTTTTCACTGTTTCCAGTATCGATGTTAGATAAAGATGGGAACAAATTGCATACTAGGTTTGTCACTGTTTCCAGTATCGATGTTAGATAAATATATTTTAGTTACTAAAGGAAATAAACAAACAAGAAAACATTCTCAACAGGGAAACAAATTACATACTGGTTGGCGAGTAGTATCCGTGATTTTTTAGTAGTAATCAATACGCATTACTTGAAGCAATAAAACTAGTAGTATCCGTGACTTTTCCTTTCAGTTGAAAATGCGAATTTTGTGGTACAGACCTCAAGATTTTAATTGCTCTAAACTGTTCTACATTATATTACCTACATCATAATGATGTAATATTATTAAATTCTATGCCAGATTAGCGGCGATAATGCGATTACTAACATAAGTGGATGCCGGAAAATGGTCTTTTGATGACCCCTTTGGCGCCCCTTAAAAATGTGCTAATGGTGAACGGGAGATAACCATGTCATTATCGAAGTAGACATCCCTCCTGCATTGAAATTTTGTCAAAATCGTCCCGAAACTTTCCGTTTAATTGAGTAAACATTTTTAAATTGCAATTCTTTGTTAATATTTGCTTTTCGTAAACATTTTGCAATTGCAATTCATCTTTTTTTTAGAAAACCTATTTCACAAAAAATGTGTGTTGAATATATGGATGGTGCTGCTTGAATACTAAAATTGCTGATTTATGTGAATAACCAAGCTATCATCCTTGGTAAACCGAAAACAGGGAAGTGCAAGATAAAAATAGGGGTTCAATTATATATTTATGCGCATGCGCAAAGACGTGCGCGTGGATGTCCCGCGAGGAGTTCAGTTGCTTTGAGATTTTTTTAACAAAAATGTAAATATCTGGAAAAATATGAAATTTTGCAGACTTCCATGCTCAAGATGGAAACAAATCACATACAAGGTTCCCCATCCAAATCCTCCCCTAGAGGCATGCCATCCAGGTCTTCGCCCTTCAGTGAGCGAGGGTCTTTCTCAAGGTCCGGATCCACCAATGGTAGGCCGTCAAATTCCGGGTCTGGTAGGGGCTCTCCATCTAGGTCCGGTCCAACAGCCAACGGGGTCTTTGGTGTGTTGGATGCCGACTGAAACGGTGTGTCAGACTGGTTTAAAATCTGTTTATGACATAAAGCTTTTTACGATATTCAAGTTAATCTTAAAGCTTTTTACGACATTTAAGTTAATCTTAAATGTCGTAAAAAGCTTTATGTCATAAATAGATAATGTGACTGACCATTTAATGCATGGAATGCTATTGTGTTTTTCATCAAGCCGACCATGTCTGAGCTCCAACAAAACCTTTGATGAACATTTTTACAGTCCTGGGTTTGTGAATGGTAAGCTACGTATTGGAAATATATCCGAACTAAAGTTGTTTGCAAATTACTTTCTGAAACTCCTAATTCTTCAATAATGTTGACATCTGAATTGTAAATCTGTAATAGACTAACAAAAGTTTAATCATACCTATAAAGATTTTTCAGGTCAACAAAAAATACAGAATTAACTGAGATGTGATTTCAGAAATATTTCATGGAAGGAAACTACCCTCCCCCCACCAGAACTTTTTAACAGATCCTGCAAATAAAGGCACTATTTGTACATAAAACCGAAAATTCTACTAGATGAAATCACCTTCAAGAAAGAAGAATCACACTGTTGACGAACAAACCAGTAAGACAGATGTTAGACGAAATGTTCCACATTTACCATAACAAAGACTACAGTTCACACTGCATGTTACCTGTTTGGGTACCAGCTCCAAAAAGATGTTCGGCAGGCTGATCAGGTGATCATTGGTGCACACTGTCCACATTTATCATGACATAGCCAACAGTTCACACTGCATGTTACCTGTTTGGGTACCAGCCCCAAGATGTTCTGCAGGCTGATCAGGTAGTCATTGGGGTACATCGTCCACATTGACCATTACAAAGCCAACAGTTCACACTGCATGTTACCTGCTTGGGTACCAGCCCCAAGAAGATGTTCTGCAGGCTGATCAGGAAATCATTGGGGTACACTGTCCACATTTACCATTACAAAGCCAACAGTTCAAACTGCATGTTACCTGTTTGGGTACCAGCCCCAAGAAGATGTTCTGCAGGCTGATCAGGTAGTCATTGGGGTACACTGTCCACATTTACCATTACAAAGCCAACAGTTCACACTGCATGTTACCTGTTTGGGTACCAGCCCCAAGAAGATGTTCTGCAGAGTGATCAGGTAATCATTGGGGTACACCGTCCAGTCTTCCCAGGCTCGGAAACACAGCATCACTTTTTGCTGAAATAGGTAAGGGAGTCCTGTTAGTTTAATAACAATATTTAGACCAAGACCCATATTCACGAATCCATTCTTAAGTCTTCAGAATTAAGAATAAAGAATATTCTTAAAACTATTCTGTTCCAAGAAAGCTATTAATTTGAATTTTACTTGTTTTTCACCAATTTCAGCGATGTCAATTTAGCATTCTATATTTAGAATGACGTTTTAATAACATACGCGATATAAATACCAAGCATATTTGCAAATTGACACCTTTTTTCTTGACAGTAAGTGAATTGTATATTCTTAAGTCTAAGAATGGGTTGGTGATTATGGGCCCAGCTGTAAGAAGCTATACATGGATTTGCAGACTTAAAGCTGCAGTGATAATCAACCAACCAACAATCACCCAAAATTCACCTTTTGCTGAAGATACAAGACATAAATCAAAGCGTCGTCTGAACTACTTTGCAAACAGGACAGAAGTTGGTGTTTGTCAAGATTCTAAACTATTTGTTTTTCATTCAAATGAAATTCATAAACTAGTAAATAAACCGAACATGACTTTTTGCTAAAGATGCAAAGCTGAAAGTCAAAGTGTCTGAACTATATGGCAAATAAACCAAGCAATAGTAGTTATAAGTAAGTAATGCCAAAAGTGGTTATAGGTATAAGTAAGTTTATAATTTATTTAAAGCCACATAGTTCATTAAACTGAAATTCTACCACGGCATGCGTCTAGTGGTCCATAGATAAAGAAGGAAAATAACTGTGGGTTATTCTGCAACAAATTATGGGTGGAGCTTAATGTTTTGAAAATAGTTCCAGAAATTCATAGATTGTTCCTTAAAATACACGTGCTTAAACGCGCGATAGCAAATTGTAACAAACAAATCATTTTTGCAATATGTAGCGCAATTAAACCACATTTGTACAACATATTTTATACTTAAGTTCACAAAAACTTTTACGTTTTGTTAAAATGTTTTTAATTTGCGCTTTTTGGCATGATATTTTCACTGTATTATATCGATAAGTATGACGTCATTCGCTCAATGTTTATCAATAAAGCTGACGTCATTTTGAATTGTTATGATTTTATTGACATCACAGAAACGCATGTGTGAATGCACTTCTCGGAAAATGGGCCGAGTATAGATAAATATAGTTCTCATTCATAACCTTTAAAAATACAAATTTTATATAAGAATCGAAATAATGGACGGGTAACAGTTTGTTATTGCATTAATAACCAAAGGTTTGTCGTTCCGATGCTTATCAAACCACTCGGGCTGCCGCCCTCATGGTTTAATTCCTATGCATCGGAACTCCAAACCGTTGGTTATTACCGCAATAACCAACAGTTACCCGTCAATTATTTCTTATTTAATAAACTAGCAAATCAATAAGTACTGATAGTGTTATTTTTTTTATATGATGGCGACAAGAGTGAACCTTACCTTGAATTGTTCGGCTTTTAGTTTTCCATCAATATTATCATAGGACTCATGAATATCTTGAAATATTTCTGGGAGTTTCCTTTGAAATCTGAAACAACATTTACAAAATACATGGGATGAATATGGCAGAAAACATGTTAATATCCACCTTACATGGTTATAATCTCGATACAAACAAAATGGCCCAAATACATAATAGATCAAGCAGTTCAAAGTACCACATTAATATGTTAAAAAAAGTACAGAGTACAATTTTTTTTCAGATTCCTAAAATCAACTTTCTGCCCATCAATTGTTGTTTCCAATATCTGAAATAAATATATTTCAGGTTTTGAATGTTCAGATGGTTCTTTACCAGTTAACTGGAAGAAATGAACCAATGTTTACTTTTTAAGGATAAATTTCAAATGGCATTTCACTGGACTGCTGCAGAGTATCTAAAACAATTAAGTATCACTTACTGCCGCCTGTAAAATGAAGCATTGGGGACTTTAGCACTACTGTTGAATAAGATATCAGACACCAGGAACAGCCTGGCAATCTGAAATACAAAGCAACATAATCTGTATGCTATCAAACTTTTTTAAATACTAAGTGACACTTGCCAATTATCTGACATCCAATTATCAGTGAGGTAATGGGTATCTAAAATCAACCAGGGTTTCCCGCAGGCCTGTTTCGCTTGTCGGGCCCGACATGCCTTCAAAGCAGTTAAGCATTTGCCGACATCCTTAAAAAATGCCGACATGCTTTAATTTTCAAAGCGACAACCCTTAATCCCTTTATCTATAACACCGATCTTAAACCACAGGGCCATAAATGAAAGCCGTATTGATCGATAACGCCTAACTTCCAACAGTGTTATTGACATGTGACTGAACTACCCACAACGATCTAATTAGCCAATCAAATACGGCGATATTTAGGGCGGAGTTTATACCTTAATAACAACTAAAAAAGTGTTTGACAACAAATACTAGCGTTGCCCGGGAAAAGTGAACAGGCATTTTAAAACATTTGATTATTATATTTAACGTGTTATTTTATCCCGGTAATTTTCTTATCCATTTAACAAATTAACAATCAAAACTATGCAAACAAATAATGTAATATAGAACTCAATTTTAAAACACAATTTAACATCGTCAAACTTAATTTTGTTCACATGAACACTGCAATTAAGCACGTGATTAGTACACGCAAGTTTTTCATGAGGCATCAGTGACCTTGTGCATGGCAACATAGCTTTCGCGCGCTTTTGTAGAAAAATACGCTTTTTACATGGAGAAACCGGACGGTATTTTAAGTCGATTAGGAACCGCATATTCCAGTATTTAAAAACAGCAGTGATTTATTCGGATTTAAATGTCGGCATTTAGTATAACTGATATTAACGATTGATTTCTTTCGCATCCAAAAAACTAGCGGTCATAACAGAATTTCAAGGCGGAAATACAGCTAGGCTTTTCAACGAATCTGAAAACCATGTAATGTTGTATGATTGAAATTTAATTCCATAAGAAATGCAGCCTAGTATTGTGATGTACACTGCCTCCAAAGGAGTTTTTATTCAAATATGAAAACCGCGGTTATTGCGATTTGAGTAGCAGTAATTATTGTAATAGTTGTTTAAAAGTAAGAATTTCCAAATTAAAGATAATGCAGAGAGAGGTGCTGGTCGAGCAAAAGGCCAGGCAAAAGGCTAGGCTAGCGATAAAGGGCGGTAGTTAAAGCGATACTGCCGATTTGATTGCCGCCGGCATTTCGAACGTCGCAGCCGTTTTCGGAAAGGTCGGGTCACGCGATGCCGATTTTGGGGAGGTGAGCTAATGCGGTCAGTCGATTTTGGGGAGGTGGGCTTGATCGTTGCAGCCGATTTTGGTGAGCTTGGGTAAGGCGATGCGTCCAATTTCAGAGGGGGGTGTAAGGGGGTCGGATTGGAACGATCTCGAGCCGGTGTTGTTCCGGGTGCCGACATGCCTTCAAGAAATCCTGCAGGAAACCCTGTCAACCAATTATCTGACATCCAATTACCAGTCAGGTAATGAGTATCTAAAATCAAACAGGAATAACTTAGTGAAAAAAATGAGTTTTGTTATGAATATCACTGTGTTTTTCATGATTTTTTACTTTCATTACAATTGTAGAATCATTCTCTCTTTCGGCAGATGAAAATCTGTACAACACATTTACAGACTGACATAAATCCTTCAATTCATTATTATTAAAAAGGGGCAGCCCCTTATAACCATGGGCTTATTGTCCACTATGTTGACTTCGGTACATCTTGTCTGTGAAATGCATTAGTCCATTTCGGACAACTGACACTAACTGATAACAAAGACTCCAATTTACATGCACTATCAAAACATGCAAATAACTTGGAGTTAAAGCACAAGAGAGCACATAAAACTTTTTTCGTTTGCAAGATTTTCCAACTTCATAAAAGTCACTCTCATTGAAATATTACATTATCAAAGTCCTGAAGTCAGAAAACAAGCAAATACTTCTGACCTACAATTTTTTAGCAGTGGAGCCTGCAGTATGGATAGTGCCTCTACTACCAAAACTAACAAGCGGCCTCTTTTTGACCTACCTTTTTCGGCAGCGGTGTCTGCAGTATGGACTGGGCCTCTAATATACACTTCACCACGACTAACAAGCGGCCACTTTTCGACCTACCTTTTTCAGCAGTGGAGTCTGCAATATGGACAGGGCCTCTACTATACACTCCACCACAACTTCCAAGCGGCCTCTTTTCGACCTACCTTTTTCGGCAGCGGTGTCTGCAATATGGACAGGGCCTCTGCTATGCATTCTACCACTTCCTCTGCAGAGTCTGCGTGGTCGAGGCACCATATCATGGCCTCCCCGATCTTCGGCCGCTCGGGTGTTAGCTCCCGTAACATGTCCTCCAGGCGGTCTCGTTGACTGAAGGACACAATATTATCAGTGCATAATTAGAAGAACAAGGCAGTCCAAAGCAATGAGCCAAACATTTGAGGCAAGTTTCATGAAAATCCTTCAAAGGGTATAGTGGATATGGAGCAGACACGAAAAACGGACACGAAAATGGGGGCTCAAAAATTTAACCTTCAAGTGTGACCTTGACCTTGAGCTGGCGTAAAAGGCCCATGCCTTCTGCACATCGTCTCAATGACCTTAGCATTTGAGCCAAGTTTCATGAAAATCCTTCAAAAGGCATAGGAGATTTGGAGTGGACACGAAATGGAGACTCGAACATTTGACCTTCAAGTGTGATCTTGACCTTGAGCCGGCGTGACTGACTCATGCCTTCTGCACATCGTCTCAATGACCTAAACATTTGAGCAAAGTTTCATGAAAATCCTTCAAAGGTATAGGAGATATGGAGTGGACACGAAATGGAAGCTCAAACATTTGACCTTCAAGTGTGACCTTGACCTTGAGCCGGCGTGACTGACTCATGCCTTCTGCACATCATCTCAATGACCTAACCATTTGAGCCAAGTTTCATGAAAATCCTTCAAAGGGTATAGGAGATATGGAGCGGACACGAAATGAAGGCTCGAACATTTGACCTTCAAGTGTGACCTTGACCTTGAGCTGGCGTTAAAGGCCCATGCCTTCTGCACATCGTCTCAATGACCTTAGCATTTAAGCCAAGTTTAATGAAAATCCTTCAAAAGGCATAGGAGATATGGAGTGGACACGAAATGGAAGCTCGAACATTTGACCTTCAAGTGTGATCTTGACCATGAGCCGGCGTGACTGACTCATGCCTTCTGCATATCGTCTCAATTACCTAAACATTTGAGCAAAGTTTCATGACAATCCTTCAAAGGGTACAGAAGATATGGAGCAGACACTAAATGGAGGCTCAAACATTTGACCTTCACGTGTGACCTTGACCTTGAGCCGGCGTGATTGGCTCATGCCTTCTGCACATCGTCTCAATGACCTAAACATTTGAGCCAAGTTTCATGAAAATCCTTCAAAGGGTATAGGAGATATGGAGTGGACACGAAATGGAGGCTCGAACATTTGACCTTCAAGTGCGACCTTGACCTTGAGCCAGCGTGACTGACTCATGCCTTTTGCACATCGTCTCAATGACCTAAACATTTGAGCCGATTATTTTCATTCATTTTTTATTGGCCTAAACTTCATCTGAAAATGAAGTTTCTCTAAATAACACTCTGTAAACAGAATTTGCAAATGAACTAACTTATTAAACTAACAGACCTCGTAAATGGAGATAACCACATCAAAATGCCTGTTATTCAAAACTTCATACCTGTCAGTAAGTTTCCCTTTCTTGGTACTATCGTAGTTATCTGGTATCTGCTCTTCGGGTATGATATCTAGGTCACCCGGGTCCACAAGCTCCTCTGGCATACCCTGGGTGTAGGGGTTCAGGGGCGGAGGCTTCCAGTAGGACCCGCCCTTGAACATGCGGAACTCATCAAGCCTCCATTTGTACGGCTGGTCTCCCTGATAACAACAGAGAATGTACAATTAGTTAAGACGTCACGATGCATGATCGTTTTATGAAAAGCCTATGCATAAAAAACCAACTCTTTTTTTTTCTTTTTTAACATTTTGTGAAATAAGCGCTTAATACGACATATAGTTTTAATACTCGGCTGAGATGTTACATGACACGTGATGAAATTTCCAAGGAAAATTCATTATGCAATATGATTGTACATCAAGTTGCACAAAGAGGGATTGAAACCACGCCTATTTCCTTGACAAATGCAAAAGGGAGACATACAAGTATTGAAAAAGAAAAAATCTGTACATATTTGTCTAAACAACAAATTACCAGATTACATTATTGTATACTTCACAAAGCCTTTATGACACTTAACAATTTCTAACAAAGAGTTAAGACATGAACGCTTACATTTGTTATTAAGAAAATCTACCTACATTTAATATAGAGAACAGTTTCCATCGATAGTACACATGTGCTGGACTCTGATTGTCAAACAGGAACCTGGAATAGATCAACTTATTTAAAGCAAAAAACTTCAAGAGCTATACTGAAAGATGGTGATTGGGAAAGATCTAGAGTGAAATAGCAGGGTGCTGCACCCTGCTCCTTTTTGGTTCCCACCTCTGTGCTGGTCAACACAGAAATGTTAAATATCTGTTGAAATTTAATATATTTTTGCAAGTATTTGATGACAAATGATTATACTATGCTCAAAAGCCTTAAACAGAAGCATAAGACTCATGAAAAGTAGGGATTTATCAAAATATTAGAAAATATCAGCACATTGGTCCGGCTTTCCACTCTGCTCCTTTTTAGCAGCACCCTGTACCTTTTTTGATCCTACATCTTTCCCTAATGGTGATCAATACATATAAAATAAAATATAAAAGATTTTAATAAAGAACTTACAATAAACAATTTATTGTATAACTAAAACCAAATCAATTAGACTAATTAGACTAAAGTATGCTTGAATTAAGGTTTTGCAAACATGATTAATAAGGACAAAAAAATTGTGTGTTTTGGGCAACGGTCTCAAAAAGTTAGCTAGGGTCTGGATTGAGGTCTTTTTTTCAATTTTTAAAAAAAGACATTCGGTCAAAAAACATTGAAAATGATCTGAACTCTATTACAGATTTCACGGAAAACAATCTTTCTAAAAACTGTAGGGTCGGGGGGTTTCGCTAGGTAGGGTCGGGTTGCCCAAAACATAAGACACACATTTTCAGGCCTAAATGTTCATCAAGTCATTTTTAAAATCACAAGCCAAACAATGTTGGTTTGAAATTAAGCAAATCGCATTTCATATGGAACCTACTTTTCCACAGCAAATAACAAGCCAAATAATACAACAAATATATAAACAAATAGCAATTTTTTTACATATATTTAATACATAGAATCAAGCTTTGAAATTTCAAACTATTGAAGTAAGCTGTTATTGTACTTACTTGAACATGGGATTATTTATTTCCCTATTCATTATCATTGCTTCAAACATGGGGCCTTCACGTACAACGAACTCTACCATTCGGTGAATTACGCAGAGCAGGTTCCTGAAATAGGTCCAACTTCGTCGCACCACAAAGCACTGCCTCAACATCAGCAGAACATAATTATGGAGAAACTTATTCAACAATGGTTTAGTATGCAAAAATGTAAAAAATGTTTTCCTAATAACACCGGTACGTCAAGTTTGTAACTAATACAAAAATGAAATAAACAGTCACTGGTCGATTTCATGCCTTAAGACAACAAAAATGCAATTACTGGAAAACTTAATATATCTGCACATAACTAGCTTCCGACAATGAAATTTTCACAAATTTTATGAAAATTTATTTGTATATATTATTGTTTAGCTGTTTCAACAGTTCTGTTCTATAGACAGTGTAAAAATAGGTGAATAAAAACTGTAGCATCTTTAGAATCACGACTTCAAAATAAAGACTAAGATACTAAACAATAGATATATAGATGTTTAAAAATGTATGACATTACAATTTAATTGCATGCAAATCTGAATGCATTTAACTGAACAATGAAAAATCCAACACAGGACAATCATGTTCAGGTTATCAATATTTCAAATCAGAGCTATATAATACAAATTATACAATAGATATACTGGCATGTTGTTGTTCAACAAATTCTAAATTGTTCAAGATTAAGACAATTAAATAGTTTTTTGTTTGTTTGCTTGGATTTTTCGCCGTTTTTAACACTATTTCAGTGATATAACGACGGCCATTTAGCCTCCTCGCACTTTTCCTGGGCAAGCTAGGCCGACTTAAGCAGTTTACGCGTACCACGTGCACATACTTATGTCAGTAACTGACAACTGCCCTACTTGATTCAGAGGTAGGGGGAGATTGGCCGTAGAAATTACTTCATGACCACTCCCCACAACTAAATCGATAGATGTATTTATCATGGCCTACTGCATCTGGCAGACACACTAATGCTTGCTACATGTACTCATATCAATATCCTTTTTACCAAAACGGAATGACAACAACTTCAGCAATAATACACTTATTATCAATGAGACAGGTTTCTGGCAAAAAATATCTTAAACTCTTAGAGATATTAACTTATTCTAAATAGTGTCTCTCAATTTTGTTTTTCTTGGAAAGCAAACAGTTTGAAATATTTTCTATGGGATAATTTTATATGCAGTCAACTGTCTTATGAGTATGTTAAAATCAAAATAAATATATCATTCACAATGGATATCAAGTTTTGATGCACATTACACCATACAACTCACCAACTACAAGCATTTTCGAATTTCACACTCCCTGTGTTCAACCATGACTTCAACCATTTTATTTTAGACACTTATCACACATTCAAGTTGCACACTTTTTTGACAATACTGTATTAAAAATCTATCACACATTGGACAATATACATGTGTTTGACCTTATACGATAAGCAAAAAAAAACATGTATCAACACTTAACCTAGATCAACTGATGTCGTTTCATTCAAATGCAACGTTTTAACAAAAATATTTTAATGGAGATCATAATTTTATAACATTGTCCAGTTGAGATCCTTCTGCATTAACGTATATATTCAGATAATTCAACAGTTGATCAGAATTAATGTATACACATGTAATTTTAATACAGTAGCATAGGCAATAAGAATTAAACAAAAAATGGAGGTATCTGTTACAAAAGTACTATAATAAAAGACATCTTACAGTACTTTTTTAAATTTCAAGTATCATAAACTGTCAACATGTTTAGACCGATTGAGGTCTTTAACAAAAGTATGCATTGATGATGGTTATAAACTTATAAAAATAAATTCACAAAATAAAAAGTGACTTTCAAACTATCATAAACAAAATGATATTAAACAAAAAGATTCAACTATGAATGCTTTTAAAAATCGATTACTGTGAATAGATTCATTTATTTACCATAAAGTAACGTTCACATAAATGGAAGTCAAACTACAAAAACTATTCAAAAACGCACAACATAATATGCATTGACAAAAAGAAGTTATTCTTGAATGTCGGAAATCTTCGCCAATCTCTTTCAGGGGTCTCCAGGAAAGCACTTCCATCTCCATCGTCGATTCTTTCAAAACTTACTTCCTTAAAACTTAATTACAAAAAAAGTTGCCTTGCCAAGCCAAAATGTGTATTTCAGGAACAAGAAAAAATCAAGAAAAATAAATAACAATAATAATTATAATAAATTTATTTATTTTTTTGTTTTCTTTTATACTGTTTCTTGGTCAAAAATAAGAAAACTTTAAACAAGCATTTTCATTGTTTGCAAAAAAAACCTTAGAAAACAAATTTTGTATATATTTTGAAAAAGGCAAGGACTTTCAATTTGCAATTCTCGAAGAGAAAAAATACAAATTTTTAAAAACAAATATCTGTCATTGATAAAAGTGAGTAATAAGGCAATACCTTTCTGTAGGAATAACCACTTTGACGACGGCTTTCGATAACGTCTGGAGAAATGGATCATGGTAAACGATATTAAATATTACTTTAATCTCCGAACATACTTAGCACATTTCTCACAATTATCATAACAAACTATTTTTACAGTCTATTTTTTGCAAGTCAATAATTGCTTTCCAGAATAAAAGGAAAACTGAAATTCCAGAATCACAGATGGACGTATTTCTACATGTACTCAACAATAAGTTCTGACCATCCAAGCATTCACATACCGGAAATTACTGGTTCTTAAAATTTTTAGCACATGATACCCACAGCATTTTAGTTATTTTCATTCTGTATCAAATTATCAATGTAACATTTGAATTCCAAACAAATTTCTAATGTATTGTGTAAATAAAATTATATGACTGTATGAACTTCAAAAATAATGTTATCGCCATTATACATGTATTAAAAGAAATCTAATGAACATTAAATATTAAACATTCATGTGTAATTATCTGTATCATTTTCTCAATTATAATCAACTCATCTGTTTTACTAAAAAAAAAAACAACATTAATTGAATATACTTACCTCACAGAAATACATTTAAATAATAAATCAAATAGTGTCATATTTTCTCAATGTGAAACAGAATCTATCCGCTCCAAAGCCTCAATATAATAAAAATATAAAGCACACTATCTGGCCTAAAATCTTTCGAAAGTTATGTATATGTATTAACACATAAATATATTTTTCTGATTTTTTTCTCTGATGCATACTGCAGGGAAAAACAATAACAATAATTTGACAATGTAATCTAACCATTGATTCTGTTTCACTTTTTTAACGCTGCAAATACATAAATGAAGATCACCTGCTTGCTACGACTATTACCTTATTCATTTCCTCTCTATTGGACGGAGGCCCGTAAGAGTTCCTCTGCCCGGATCGTCTCTGCGCGTTAAACGGCAGCCCTGACGGAGGCGGGGGTTGCGTGAGTTCCGCCAATGCCGGCGGAATGTAGACTGGGTGCGGGGGAATCTGGACTGGCTTGCCCCAACCTAGCTTCATTTCAAAACCACCTATTTCTCTGCCTGTGTTGGACATTAGACACCTTATGCATGAATACAGTCTCGTTTGGCAGTAACACATTCATATGGCAGTAAAACATTCATATAAAGCATGAATATTACATTTATAAAAAGCTTGTCCATTTTTTCCGGCTTGAATATTTATGAACTGGAGTTTGAATGAGCTACGAATGGATTTTAATCAATAGTTATTTAAATTTAAAGCTTCTAAAAGTAGTATTTTCTACGTCGAGTGAAATCACGAACCGGCGAAATACAATTATAGGAGTTTGAGAGTCCTAAAAACATTAACAACAAATATTTTCTGAATGTTAGTGACTTGAAAAGCATACATTTTAAAAACAAATTTCACCAGTTAGCTAGATTGGCTTTAATGCAGACAGGATTTCAAGAACAGCAACCATTGTCAGAGAAGAATCAAATTTACCACAAATGCTTTACACTATACAATTTGACAATCACAAATGACATGTACCACACAAGCATCTTCAAATAAAATACACACTTCCCCTAAACAGGTACCTTTAAGATGTTTCAATGCCCTTTCACCATCTTTTCTATTCATGAATGCCACAAAACCACAGTTCCTTCCCCTTGATTTTTCTTCATCCGTTCTAGGCCACATAATTTTTACACTTGCTAAAGGTCCAAATCTACCAAACAACTCCATTAGTTGTTTTTCAGTCATCTGTGGCAAAAAAAAGCAATCAGAGAATAGTATTTTAAGGCATGTTTTATACATCTAAGTCAAGCTTTGGAACAGTCATAAGCAGACATTTTAATGAAACTGATTAGTAGAGCTGCAACGATTTAGCCAGGACTCGATTGGATTCCATTTCGATTTCAAATGATCATTTAGATGAATATTTCTATTCGATGCATTTTTCATTTATATAGGCTTCTTTCTGCGTATTCATGAGTCATGACTTGCAATATAAGAAAGATTATATTTATAATTATTAATGTCATCATATTCTTATTGTTAACGTATGTACCTTAAATATATTGGTATAAATAAGAACAGTGGAAAATGGTAAAAATGCTTAAGAAAACAAATTCAGTATAACGGCAGCCATGATGCCATGATCAATTTACATGACTACTCTAAACAAAAGCATAATTGTAATTAATAGTTTTATGACAAATCATCTATAAATATTAGGGATGGGACCGAATAGTCGAATATTCGAATATCGGATAATATTCGAATATAAAAAACAAATACGAATATTCGATTTTCAAATTTATTTAAAGAACAAAATTTCTTTAAAAAATCATGTTTTGTTTCCAGTTTGATTGCAAAGTTAACATGAATTCCAGTCGTACTTCCTGCCTAGCAGATGGGTGGGGGCAATGTAACGTTTTTACAACACATGCCAAACATGTCCAGTTAACGACAATTGATAATTGGCAGGGGGGCCATGTCTTTACAAGGGCCGCAAATTAATGGTTTGTAGGAGGCACGAATATGACGCATTGTATCCACAAATAACAAAACTGGGCCATGTTGTGATAATGGTTTCACAGTTTGCACAAGGAGTACATTGTTGTTTATTGTCCTTAAGTGACATCTATACAGTTAACCTGTTTACAGTAAATTACAATTACCCTCTAAGTAAACCAATCAAAATGAATCCATTATCAGTCAATCAATTTCTTTAACAAAATTAGCATGATTTGGTCAATCTTAATATACGTCACTTGTAAATTATTCTCCATTATATCAACACCGTATATTATACAAGAGTCTTGATTAATAAACAATGCATCCATCATGTGCTTGGAAGTACATTACGTGGTAATTAGACAAAACCCAGGCAACGTGTAATATATGTAATGAGAAATTTGTGTACGGAACGATTAACAAATTAATTAACAATACAATTAATAATATCTTACATTTCTTTATATTTGCCTAACACTCACTAAGTTATATCGCTCATTTACCACTGAAACAAGGTAAAACAACTACCCGTAGTATACATATTTCGGATAGCTAAATATTCGGACAGAGTGCGTATATAGTAGTATTTACAAAACGAATATTCGAATATATTCGAATTCCTAAAACGAATATTCGAATATTGATTTCAGTATTCGGTCCCATCCCTAATAAATATATATAACAAGAGTGCCCTGAGGGCCCTAGGACGCTCACCTGAGACCTTGTAACCCAATTGGAATTTGCATCTCCGAGGTGTGGCTTATTTTTATCCCAGGGGCATAATTTGAACAATCTTAACAAACCTCTGGGCCTTGCAGTTTCAGGTAAAGCTTTTTAAAGTCATTCTGCTATTTAAGTCTATATAAACCATGTGACCCCTTGGGGTGTGGCCAGATTTGACCCCAGGGGCATAATTTGAACAATTTTTGGACAGGACCACTATGCAATGTTACGTACTACATATAGGAAAGCTATGGGCCTTGCCGTTTCAGAGGAGAGGATTTTTAAAGGCATTTTGCTATGTAAGTCTATATAAACCATGTGATCCCCAGGGCGTGACCAGTTTTGACCCCAGGGGCATAATTTGAACAGTATTTGTAGAGGACCACATATACATACCAAATATGAATCCTCTAGGCCTTGCGGTTTTAGAGAAGAAGAATTTTAAAGTCATTTGCTATATACGTTTATTTAAACCATGTGACCCCTGGGGTGTGGTCAGTTTTGACCCATGGGGCATAATTTGAACAATCTTTGTAGAGGACCACTATAAGATTTTACATACCAAATACGAAACCTCCGGGCCTTGCGGTTTCAGGAGATTATTTTAAAAGACATTTTAGTATTTAAGTTTATATAAACCATGTGACCCCCGGGGGTTGGCCAGTTTTGACCCCAGGGGCATAATTGAACCATCTTTGTAGAGGACCACTATATGATGTTACATACAAAATAAGAAACCTCTTGGCCTTGTGGTTTCTGAGGAGAAGATTTTAAAAGTCATTTTGCTATTTAAGTGTATATAAATCATGTGACCCCTGGGGCATGGCCAGGTTTGACCCTAGGTGCATAAATTGAACAATATTTGTAGAGGACCACTTTAGGATGTTACATACCAAATATGAAACGTCTGGGCCTTGTGGTTTCAGAGAAGAAGATTTTAAAGACATTTAAAGACATTTTGCTATTTAAGTCTATATAAACCATGTGACCCCTAGGGGGTGGCCAGGTTTGACCCCAGGTACATAATTCAAACAATCTTTGTAGAGGACCACTACAGGATGTTACATACCAAATATGAAAACTCTGGGCCTTGCGGTTTCAGAGGAGCAGATTTTTAAGGTCATTTTGCAATATATTCTATATAAACAATGTGACCCCCCGGGGTTGGCCCGTTTTGACCCCAGGTGCATGATTTGAACAAACTTTGTAAAGGACCTATAAAGGATGTTACAAACCAAATATGAAACCTCTGGGCCTTGCGGTTTCAAAGGAGAAGATTTTTAAAGTCATTCTGCAATACATTCTATATAAACCATGTGACCCCCCTGGGCGTGGCCAGTTTTGACCCCAGGGACATAATTTGAACAATCTTTGTAGAGGACCACTATAGGATGTTACATACCAAATATGAAACCTCTGGGCCTTTTGGTTTCAGAGGAGAAGACTTTTAAAGTCATTTTGCTATAAATTTTCAATAGACCATGTGACCCCCGGTGCGTGGCCAGTTTTGACCCCAGGGGCATAATTTGAACAATCTTTGAAGAGGACCACTATAGGATGTTATATGCCAAATATGAAAACTGGGCCTTGCAGTTTCAGAGGAGAAGATTAACACTTTTAAAATCTATTTTTAGCTCTGGTGACCTACATAAGCAGCAGACCGTAACAATTGGAAAAACTTTGAAAGAGGGTCACCCAATGATCATTCCTGTGATGTTTGGTAAAAATCTACCAAGTGGTTTAGGAGGTGATGTCATTTGAATGAAAAGTTGACGACGGACGAACGGACACACGGGCGGATGCACGGACAACGGGCGATCACAAAAGCTCACTATGAGAACTTTGTGCTCGTGCTCAGGTAAGCTAAAAAGAATCAAATCAAAATTGGCTGCTTTAGTGTCAACAATAAAATCAGGCCATTCACAATCGATTAATTGATGCATCGAGCGGATCGTTGCAGCTCTACTGATTAGTGATAAAAGATAAATATCTGTTCATTAGTAGTAACATTTTTACTACTTTATATCCTGGTTACAAATCTGCAACATTCTTCCACAGTTGTATTTAATACTTGATACAAAACATTTAAATGTAACAAGTAAGTGAACAATGTCAGAGTACAAAAATGACATAACTTTTACTGTACAAAAACTACATACTTGTACTGTAATTTAGAGACAGATGATTAAAACCTAAAGGTAAGACAGGTGACAATTGTATAAAACAAACACGGCTTCAAAACTAATGCCTTACTTTTGGATTAATACTAGAGATGTAGATATTCGTAGACGTCTCATCCGTTGTCAGATCGTACATTCCGAGCCCCCCACCCATTGAACCTGACAAGTCCAACTCCGGCTCAAACTTAGATTTCCTGTCGTCGTCTGTCTCAGGAAACACGGCTATTCCTCCCAGAGGGTCACTTCTGCCAAAACGCCCACCACCGCCGTCACCCCGAACGTCACGCTTCATTTTATGTCTCTCTTCTCTTTCCTCTTGTATACTGATAATATACAAAAATAAATAATATACTATTTATTTTATAAATGCTTGGTGAAATATAGAAAAATATCAGTGAGATAAATCCTTATATCACTCACTGTGCTGGAATACCTTTTTTTAATGAAAAACATACTCACTAGCATAAAATAAAATGTGTTTATTGTTATGGTGTGATAAGGCTTAATATCATCATGGGAAAGAGCTAATGAAAATATTAATGTTCTGTCTGTTGATGATAATGCATTATCACACCGAAAACAAACAAATATCCTCTATTTATTTACAAGGTTCATGCACAAAATCGGCAACTTGTATACTGGTAATATTAAACAGAACAAAAGTTGATTGAAATGTTCATAAAAACAGTGGGAAATGCAGATTTGTATTACATAAAATAACTGCAGAATGTGAATATTAATGTAATCTTACATCTAAGTGCTAAGTAAATTACCTGGACAAGTTCATCATCATTTCAGAGTATTTGCCAAAGGACCATAAAGGCCACAGTAAATTAAGCCAAAGAAAGTATCTACATATTTTATTCAAAGCAGTGGAAATTAATTTGCATGTGCTTAAAAGATTAGAAATCACTGAGGAAATGTACATGTCACTCACCGTTTAAGTTCCTCTTTAAACATTTCTAAATTGCTCTTTTTCTTTTCTTCTGTTTTCTTCTTGAACAGCACTTTCTGCTTAACAAACACAATACACTACTGATTCATTTTATATGTTATAAGCATTTTAAAACAGAATCTAGCTTATCATAATACTTTTAAGTCTGATCGAATGTTTAGCAATTTCAGCATGCATTCTTCAGCTATTTTTTCTGACCTTATTTGCGTGCCGATAATTGGTACCATTCACAAAGCCAAAAAGTATACTTTTTTCACTACTTACTACAAAATCAATAGTTATTATTTGAATTTTGATACTAGATTATATTTCTCTTTTTCAATGATAACAAATATTTTCACAACTTTGGGGTTGCATGACGCATTTTTTACAATTTCACAGAAAAGGGCATATTAAACAAGAGGGCACTCGGACGCTCACCTGAGAACTTGTAACCCAATTAGAAATTGCATCTTCGAGGTGTGGCTTATTTTTATCCCAGGGGCATAATTTGAACAATCTTAACAAACCTCTGGGCCTTGCGGTTTCAGGTAAAGCTTTTTAAAGTCATTCTGCTATTTAAGTCTATATAAACCATGTGACCCCTTGGGGTGTGGCCAGATTTGACCCCAGGGGCATAATTTGAACAATCTTTGGAGAGAACCACTATGCAATGTAACGTACTACATATAGGAAAGCTGTGGGAAACGTGCCGTTTCAGTGGAGAGGATTTTTAAAGTCATTTTGCTATTTAAGTCTATATAAACCATGTGCCGCCCTGGGCGTGACCAGTTTTGACCCCAGGGGCATAATTTGAACAATATTTGTAGAGGCCTTGCGGTTTCAGAGGATTAGAATTTTAAAGTCATTTTGCTATATGAATTTATATAAACCATGTGACTCCTGGGGTGTGGTCAGTTTTGACCCATGAGGCATAATTTGAAGTTGAACAATCTTTGTAGAGGACCACTATAGGATATTACATACCAAATATGAAACCTCTGGGCCTTGCAGTTTCAGGAGAAGATTTTTAAAGACATTTTGATATTTACGTTTATATAAACCACGTGACCCCAAGGGTGTGGCCAGTTTTGACCTCAGGGGCATAATTTGAATCATCTTTGTAGAGGACCACTATACGATGTTACATACCAATAAGAAACCTCTGGGCCTTGCGGTGCCTGAGGAGAAGATTTTTAAAGTCATTTTGCTATTTACGTATATATAAATCATGTGACCCCCGGGGCGTGGCCAGTTTTGACCCTAGGGGCATAGATTGAATAATATTTGTAGAGGACCACTAAAGGATGTTACATACCAAATATGAAACTTCTGGGCCTTGCGGTTTCAGAGAAGACTTTTAAAGACATTTCGCTATTTAAGTCTATATAAACCATGTGGCCCCCAGGGCGTGGCCAGTTTTGACCCCAGGGGCATAATTTGAACAATCTTCGCAGAGGACCACTATAGGATGTTGCATACCAAATATGAAACCTCTGGGCCTTGTGGTTTCAGAGGAGAAGATTTTTAAAGTCATTCTGCAATACATTCTATATAAACCATGTGACCCCCCCCGCATGGCCAGTTTTGACCCCAGGGGCATAATTTGAAAAATTTTTGTAGTGGACCACTATAGGATGTTACATACCAAATATGAAACCTCTGGGCCTTTTGGTTTCAGAGGAGAAGATTTTTAAAGTCATTTTGTTATATAAATTTTAAATAAACCATTTGACCCCTCGGACGTGGCCAGTTTTGACCCCAGGGGCATAATTTGAACAATCTTTGTAGAGGATCACTATAAGATGTTATATACCAAATATGAAAACTGGGCCTTGCGGTTTCAGAGATTTTTTGAGTTTACAATTTTAAAATCTGTTTTTAGCTCTGGTGACCTACATACGCAGCGGACCGTAACGACTTGAACAACTTTGAAAGAGGGTCACCCAATGATCATTCCTGTGAAGTTTGGTAAAAATCGGCCAAGTGGTTTAAGAGATGTCGTTTCAATGAAAAGTTGATGACGGATGCATGGACGACGGGCGTTCACAAAAGCTCACCATGAGCACTTTGTGCTCAGGTGAGTAAAAAATCACCAAAAAAACACACTGTTCATGACTAACAGAACACAAACTTTCACCTTTTTATAAATTCTATGAATATATCAAACATCCAGAACACATATTTTTCGAAATCTCTTGAAATGTAATACAAAAACATTTCAAAGACAAAAATAAATAAAATTAAATAGAACAATAATTGTTTGTTAAAAGCAGTCTTCACGCCAAACCACTAGCCCAAAGCCCGTGGCTAGTGAAACTGAATTTGGGCTAATAGAAATTCTACACTTTACACAGTCGGGCTTGTAGGATATCTATCAGTTTACTGTAACGAATAAGAATTCGGGCTAGTGCTCCAAAAAGTTTAGCATGAAGACTGCTTTTAAAAGTCGTAGAAATTTGGTTAATAAAAAAATTGTCCAAAAATCAAAACTGCACTAATCAACATGTGGCATAATAGGCTCTGCCCTTTACATACAGGCGTGTATTGCTTTGGTTCTTCCTTCATTTCTTTTGTAGACTGGAATGTAGATGCCAGCTCTGCTAGCTTGGATGTGGGCTTGTACAGTCTGCCTTTATCTGACTTTGCCGCTAAAATCAAAGTATAATATACACCCTATGTAAACCAATTGAAGATTATTTCTTACTTATAAAATGTTCATGTTTTAGTCATATATGGTAGATGCATCTCCACTATTTTCATGAAATGATCTTTACTTTATTGTACGGAAATTTGAAAACACATGACGACTCAGTACTGCATTTAATACAAAAGGGGACTAATGAACTATCAGTCCATGCAGTCATGACATCTGACCATCAACTCAATTTGCCTTTTATGAACAACCTTAAGATTCTGTTTCATTTTTCAATTATGTTTATTTCATGTGCATAAATACACACATTATTTTGAAAATATGGGCTCTATAGCACTGACACTTGCCTGTCCTACTTGTACATATGATGACGCTCTTAAATTGGCTGTTCACTTTGGCTACAACAACAAGTTTGTTTTGCAAGTAAATGTATCAGTATGCCTACACTTGTCTGCAGCATTCACCGTCTCTCCTTTCACCCATGTTTTCCCTTGCTTGCTGCTCTCTGCAAACGATGCCACAAACTCCTCGTAGACTGCTTCAGCAGCCACCTGATCTTGCTGTGGAATCAAAGTATGGTAATAATATTACACAGATTTCATACGATGCAGGTTCGATCTCAATGGGTGTTAGTGCTATTTTTCTGGGTATGTATGGTACAAAAGTCTGACTTCTAGCGATCTTATCTTTGGGAAAATGATTTTCAAATATAGATACACATTTATTACTGGCAATATTTATTGCTGGGAAAAGGGCATTAATTTGTGTGTAAACCAATTGTTGAGTTTGAAACCAAGCACGTGCCAGAACTGATTAACTATGAACGTCCAACTATTAGCAATAATTTGAGATTAAATACCCCGCTTACACTAATAAAAATAAACTGACCTTCTTCCTTAGCTCCTCCTGCTCTCGCTTGGATAACCCTTTCTTTGCCAACATCATTTTAGTTTTCTTGGTTGAAAGTTCCACTGACAAAGTCTACTTAAAACATACTAATGCTGAAAACAAATGCAAATAGTTTTTGGTTATTTAAAAATAATTTTGATATTTTAAGTAAAAAATTAATATTGTAAGTAAAAAATAATTTATTTTACATATTTTTTTTGTGAACAATATAACCATAAATACCAAATTTGTCCTTAATATTAAATTATTTTTTTTTGTCCAAATAATTAGAGTTGTAACATAAATAATTCATCAAATTGTGTCTGGAAATTTAAGCAAATATATGATACAGTTTGTTTAACATGAATAATGCATACCAATTATAAATCATTTTAAAGAAATAAAAGAAAGAGGTAATTTTGAATATCAAAACAACTGTGTAGTCGGTTTGACTTTTGTGGTTATGCCAAATTGTGGCCAGTTTAACTGTTATTCTGTGATTTCTACCGGGGTTTCCAGCAGGATTTCTTGAAGGCATGTCTGCATACCCGAAACACGCCCCCCCCCCCCCCTTGCGAAATAAATCTGCTCAATGTACTTCACCCCGCACCCTAAGCATCACTTCTGCGAAATCTGCCCGCTCCGTTTGAATGCGATACAAAACATCATTCATTATCAGTTATAATACATGCGGACAATAAAAAGAAACCTTTGTTATTAAATACTTGAATATGCGGTTCTAAATCCGCATAAAATATGGTCGTGTGTCTCCATGCAAAAAAGCGTGTTTCCCTACAAAAGCGCACACAAATAAGGTCCCCATGATAAGGTCATGAAAGGTGCGTGCACTGGTCACGCACTCAATTGCATAGTGTTTATGTGAACAAAATGACATTTGACGACGTCAAATTGTGTTTTAAAATGAGGCTATGTTTTACATTATCCATTTCAATATTTTTTATTGACAATTTGTGAGATGGCTTAGGGAATTACCCCGATCATTTTTAAGATTCTATATAATCATTAAAAATTTTGAAATGCATGTTCGCTATGTAGGCTTTTCTTGGCAAGAGCCAGTTTTATTGTCAAACACTTTTTAGGTTTTAGTAAGGATAAACTCCGCCATTAAAATCAATATTTGATTGGCTAGTGAGGTCGTTGTGGGTGGGACTAGACTGTTTGGTTACTTGTCATTCACACCGTTGGAAATTAGACCTTATCGATCGATTCGGTGTTAATTACCCTTTGATTAAAGACCTGTGCAATCAGAAAAATGGGATTAAGGGTGGTCACTTTGAAAATTAAGGCATGTCGGCATTATTAAAGTATGTCGGCAAATGTCCAACTGCTTTGAAGGCATGTCGGGGCCCGACAAACGAAACAAGCATGCAGGAAACCACGTCTGGTTGTTAATTGTGTGACATTGACTGAGCAGGATTGGTTACTTTTGTAAATAGCAGTTCTATTAACAATATTAACATAAAGATGTCACTAAGAAGTGTAATCTATAGACGAAAACTGAGAAAGTGCACATGGCAAAATCTGCCTTTTTGATTTTTCAATAAGTCAACAAGGACCAGCCCGTTTTTGAAATCAAAACACAGCGCTTTCCTTTCGCCTAAACCAAGTATCAGTGTCGTTCATTCACTTACCTGTAGATTGAAAACGATATTTTGAACTAAAACGCGATCATGCTAATGAATTAATGCAGTTAGTTTTAACTTAACGATTGTAACTTTACCTCGCGTCGCCATCTTACAAAAAGTCACGTGACAATTCGGTCAGAACGGGGATTCGGTCAAGACGGTGGTCAAAACGTCTTTTGAAAATTAAGGAAGGAATGCGACAAGCTCCCTCGCAGAGTTGTGCTTTCAATAATTTCAATCACATATAGTGAAACATTGTTCAACAGCGTCTTAATAAGCTTGACATGTATTTTTAATAATTACTTTTATTTAGATCCCTTAAAACATAAAACAGCAGTTGTTACTCAATGTTACTGTTATGCGACCGTGCGAACCACGTAAGTACCCGCTATACATTTATTTACTAGCTCTAAAGTGATAATATTTATGCTATTATTATTATTATTATTATTAGTAGTAGTAGTAGTAGTAGTAGTAGTAGTAGTAGTAGTAGAAGTAGTAGTAGTAGTAGTAGTAGTAGTAGTAGAAGTAGTAATAGTAGTTATAGTTGTAGTAGTAGTAGCAGCAGCAGCAGCAGATGTCGTGCTTCTTATGACAGTTTAAGGGAAACAACTCGTCTATTTATTTTGATTTGTCTCCCTTATTCGTTGTGTTTTATAATGTACCCACAATGTTCTTTTTGGTTAAATTTTGCTCTGTAATTCATTTTCCTTACCTCCATATTTTGTTTTACTGCCTCTGGGGAGCTTCTGATCAATAATCTTGTTTTTTTTAAACATTTCTTAGCGGTCGCACTGTTTTTGTCTCTTCTATGTGTTATTTTTATCTCCTGGTTTACTTTTAGAGAATTTTCTTTAGAAATTAGTCACGATCAGCAGTTTAAACGCAGTGTACTGTAATAAATGTATACTTTTGCGATTTATTATTTACTACCTATGTATAACCCATTGAGTACAAAACAGACAGGCCAACATTCCGTTTATTAGTTGTTGGCTTGATTTCAGCGTTGTTGTTTTTTTTATATGTTTGGGACCCTTATTATGCTCACCATAAAAAGCAGCTGGTTATAAAATACATGTATGCATATTCTCCAAGTGTCTTGGTTCTTTTGCAATTCAAGCGTGAGAATTGTTTACGCCCACCATTGATGGTTCGTTCAAAACTTGACAAAAGAATTGGCATGTATTATTTCTCCAGGTCGTAAAATGTTTAAGAAATAGTTTTCAAATTATCGTTGTTTATCGACCAATAAACAACGAGTTGGAGTTCTGATGCGTAGCAATTAAACTACTGAAATCAATCCTTAAGACTTTGTCCGGGAAATAACTTTTTCCAGTATTGATGTATTTTAAAATAACTGGACAGAAAGGATAAATATTGTAATACAGCGTGTCCCGCGATTGAACCAAGTCCATAGGTCCAAGATCAAAGTTACAATTCAAGGTCAAAAGTCGAATATAGAAATCAATCCTTAAAAAGTCCATATGACTTTGTCCGAAGCATAACTTTGTCGAGCATGTATACTGATACTTTACATGGCTAATTATTTATAAATGACAACTTCTGACAATGAATAATACCGATAAATAAGTTTAGTTATAACGCGATATAGAATTTGATACTGTACATGTTTATCTGGTATAAAGCAGACTATTTTGGCTGTTTTTCATTCAAAATGAATACAAAAATCACCGACCGTTTATGGCGACCAATAACTTGATGTTCAAACACGGAAGTTGATTTGTCAACTAAATTGTCTTCTGTGCCTCATTACATTCGAATCCGCTTGATCATTGCTCCAATAGTCTTGCCGTGCAATAGGATCAGATATTAATTTAAAATCGTTACACGGGTAATTCTACAAATTGTGGCCCAGTCGTGTCACTTGGATGAAAACGATATTTTAAAAGAATTCTTTTTTACAATCGCATCACATTTTTTGTATTATTTATCTATATTAGGAACAAAAATGAAACAGAATGAATAGTAATATAAAACTATTATCAAAACATAAAAAAAGTATGTTTTAATTGCACATGTCGTTAAAAATGCATTGACACTCTTAACATGTGTTCATATGTTACCCAAATAAAATAAAAAAACTAACAAATAAAAATATAAAAGTTGACTAATAAATATTTATATAAGAGTTTAACATACGATGCGTCATATTTTATGATATTTGTGGGATGTTTAATCGGGATAATGGCGGAGATTATGTTTTATTAACCCTTTCAAGTGAATGAAGTTTTCATTTTCGTTGCGTATATTTTCTATTCGTCATTACCGTATGTGCTGACAAGGAAAACCACGACTGCATAGTTTATGCTTATTCAAGTCATTCACCTAAACGTTTGGTTTTATTAAATCTAAAATGTTTTAAACACACACAAAATGTTTGGTTTCTTAAATCTAAAATGTTTTAAACACACACAAAACGATAGTTCTTGCATTCTGAAAGGCATTTGTATATAATGTCGTCTCCGCAACACTTAATTTCGTTGCGGTAATGACAAGACCGTTTCGGAAATGAGATCTATATGCACATCTATTTATTTTAATGAGTATTATGGCAAAAAATGTTATCTTGTAAGGCATAATATAAAATAAACACACAAACAAACAACAAACAAACAAACAAAAACAAAAAATAAATAAGGTAATACATCATGTATACTTTCGTTTCTTTAAGTTTAAATGGCATTGAGTGCTGAAGAGCGTGCCGCGCTTTGGCGCAAACGCCAAAGAGAAGACCCTGTAAAACATGAAGCATTTAAGAAGAATGAAAGAGAGAGGTACAGAAAAAGAAAGGAGAAGGGTTCTATCAAAATGATGTCTGCCATGACTCCTAGGGAGCACAGACAGGCAAAGAACAGATGGAAAAGAAATCAGAGTAAAAAAAGGAAACAGACTATAATCATTCTGCATGCAGTCCAAATCACAATTAGCCCTCCTGTGCCACCTGAACATGAGGAAGTTCCTGTTGCTGATGCCATACAGCCAGGGTCTTCTGGAAGACGAATTATGGGCAGTAAGAAAGGACAGGGCAAAATGTTACAGGGAACTGTTCAAATTGCGTGTGTAATTAGATAGAGAAAGACGACTAAAAACAAGTACAAGATAAGGTATTATCGGTTCATACATATTCCCAAAATGAGTAAACATGCGGGCCAGGAGCAAAAAACTGTCAGAAAGTTACTGTTCTATTCGGTCATTATCGAAAACATAAAAAAAAACGCTACAAAAGCTCGAAAAGCCAGAAAGATCGTCGTTGATATTTTCACTCAGTTATAGGGAAAACATACTCAAAAAGTATAGTTTGTGGCGTATGCATTTGCAATCACGGGAATAAAGTCTCGTGCTGCTCGGGATACACAGCAAAACAAAACCTCACATGCCAAAAAAGTAAGATTTTATCTAGCAGAACGAATAAAAACATTCTACGAAAGGGATGACAATTCCAGAATTAAAGCGGGCAAAAAATCAACAGTAACGAAAAGCGGGGTCAAAACACTAATAAGGTTGTTAAACGACTCTATCAAGAACATTCATAAAAAATAGGATAAGGAAACGTGTCAGTGCATGCGGCATGAAAATCCTCAATTCAAAATAAACAAACTATTTTTCTGAAAAAGTTTTTAAAACAAATGACATCAATGCTTTAATAAAGAGCATGACCTTCAGTGCTGACAACAGTGCATGCATGTACCGTGAGTGCGAAACTTGTGAAAATAAAGTTTTTGAAACCATGAATGTATCTGGCAAAATCGTTTATTGGTACGCCTGGACAACAAAAAAGGTCACACGTGAAAAGGTCAATGCAAATGGTACAAAATCCAAAGTGAGCAAACAATGACCGTTAAATCCTGTGAAACTGGAACAACTGAGACTCTAGTCACAGAACTTCAAACAGATATGAATAGAACATGCAGGCTCGTGTTCAATATTAATCATCAGTATCATTCATTGAAGTTTTTGAAAGAAAAATTGACGAAAGAAGATGTTATTCTGCAAATTGATTCTCTGAAAACTACACGTGCAAATATTCAAAGCATGCATTTTGGTTCTTCGAAAAGACATATATCACTACACACCGGCGTAGCATACACAACAAGCTCAATGTTGTCATTTTGTACCATCTCCGACTGCCTTAAACATGGTCCGACAGCCATTTGGGCACACCTTGACCCAATATTAAAACTTCTGAGATCTCAGTATAACGTATTCAACATTCACTTCATTAGTGATGGTCCCACTACCCAATATCGGTCAAAAACAAGTTATGGTGTGGGTGCAGCGATTAAACGCAATGCAGATTACCTAGTCAACACCAAACTGCAAGACTTAACGAAAGCCCGTGATATGGTTACAGGTAACAATGTGTGCGTTTAGCAATTCAATATAAATCAAAATGAAATTTAATTTGCAAAATATTTCACTTAATATATTTACGAGAATTAAATATATTTAATATTAAATATATTGAATACACAATTCAGGCAACAATTACAAACGTATTGGTTTTATTTAAATTCTAACAGCATGTTTGCACATTACAGGCCTGACTGAACTAGGTGGACCAGTACGATGCTTAGAGATTACAGAGGAGGCAGTCAATGCTGTCGAGGAGAGCCTTCCAACTAACCTGAACACAGTTCGTAATACAATGAAGATTCAATAAATGAATGAATGAATGAATGAATGAATGAATGAATGAATGAATGAATGAATAAAAATAAATACATTTGTCCATAAATTTTAGTAAATATGATAAAGGCATTTATTAATATATTTATATATGTATTCATATAATGATACATTGTGCACGCTAATTATTAACAATTTATTGTTCAATAAGGGTATGGATAAGTCAGTTACTAATATATTATTTCGCATAATGACATTTTTTTTAATTTTCTGCAAACCATTGAGCTCATTACCACAAGTGAGCTAGTAATTGGTTCAAGAATACTGAGCTGTACAACGTGCGCCGGGTACCTTACCTGCAACTGCTTTCAACCCGTGCAAACATTATTTCAGAGTGAAGAGGTAATACTAATAATCGATATAAATAATCAAAATTAAATTTAATGTTTTATTTCAACAGTAATACATTAAACAGACTGAATTTACAAACAGTATATGAATGATGTTGCCAAACAATTCCTTACCAATAGGCTGCCATGGCCGATGATGGTACAACACAACCTACTGCAACTTCTACCAGTGCTCCAACCGTGCCAACAAACGAATGCACAAGGCCTGAGGTACGCAGTTTAATGCGTTTGTTTTGTACATAACAACTCGGTATTCGTGCTATTTAAAGCTTTTATATCATGATATTAATATTTCAAACAGATGTTGGTTTTTGTATTGATGATTACAGATAATTGTATTTAAGTTGACTATTAGTTAAATTATATTGTGAGTCAACAAATGTTTTGTGAGAAAAGCTGATTTGATTATACTTATATTAATTATAAACCTGTTGTTGTTTTTTTTTTCAGAGAGATTTATTTAAATGTATATACAATATTGACGCAACACTGATTGACAGATTCTTTGTAGTATTGTACTAATATGATGGGATGGCGTACCCTGGCAAAATTGAAGACGTGGATGAAGACGAGTTGTACGTTAAGACAATGAGCCGTATTGGCAGAAACAGATGGTTTCGGCCGAGAAAGGATGACCCTTTGTGGTATAAACAAAGCCACGTCATCACACTTTTGGACGAAGATCCAGTGCACGTGACTCAACGCCATTACCAAATATCCCAAGATGTATGGGAAGCAATTGAAGGCATATTGCCGTAATTGTAAGGCGTAAAAAATATGTATATTTCAGGTTACATGCCCCACAAATTAGGGTAGGAAGGTCGGGATTTATTTTTTTTGGTAAATGGTCAACTAAAATATTATAAAACTGAATAAATATTCAAAACATATCAGTAATATCTTTAAACATTGTTTATAAGTAGATGCTACGGAAACAAAACACTTATTTATACAAAAAACATATAATTATTGAAAAAGATAAATAAAACTAAAAATGTCTGACAAATCCAATAAAATGTTCTACGGGCGGGGCATTTTTAGAGTAGGTCGGGTAACCTGAAACAAACATATTTTTATACGCCTAAACTGTCGTAACATAACGGGAACTATGACGTGAAGCATCATTTGCCTATTAAAATTGTTTCATTGTTAGTTTGTTTAAATTGTTTCTAACTTCATGTTAGTTCTTTATTTTAAATTAATAGAACATACATGATTGCATGCATGTTTGTATGCTAATAGTTTGTTGTTGTTGTTGTTTATTGTATAATTCATTAAATTGAGACATGCATTAAAATTATGAAATCATAAATTTTAAAGTAAATATATCCATATACTTAAATGTATTTCATAGACATTTTCGTGACATTTTGTCATTACCGAAACACGTTGTCATCACCGTAACAGTATAACGAATCTACAATTTGTGTCAAATATATTGTGTAAACACATGACATTCTTAACGTTATTCTAAACAAAATTTACTACGTAAAGAATGCAAAGATATTAATCATCAATCGAACGCACATATATTCATTATACTTGAAAGTCTTTCGAAGACGGTGTCATTTTCGTAACATTTTGTCATTACCGAAACACGTTGTCATTACCGTAACAGTATAATTAATCTAGTTTCTAATGGTTAAAAAGGTAAAGGAAATAAATGAACATTAAATAGCATAGCTAGCGTCCAAGTAATCTTCACCCCACCCACTCTTTTAATCCACGAAACTACAAATACAATGCTTTGTGTCGAAAATCTTAATGTTTGTTGATTACCGGTAATAAAACAATTTAAAAGGACTGTATTCATTAAAATACAGAAATAACAAAACATTTTTGATGAATTGGAATTTATTTACTTTCACTTTCGACAAGTGTACTGCCAATACGCTCGCTAACTTTCAAATGTTGCCTCAGCCAAAGTTTTTTGCATATAATTAGTATACATGGATGATTTGGAATAATACTTTATTAGTGAACACTAGATAGTAGATGTAATTTTTTTAACAAAGGACGAAAGTTCTTTTGACGCGATCGGCGTACGCAAGTTACACCACTTCATATTAATTCTCACAATTAGAATAATGTTCATTTCGCATAAGTAATAATTATATTGCCGTCTTTTCATTTATTAGTAATTAATTTATTAAATATGTGTGAGTTTAACACACGCGCATCACAAAACGCTTACCTTACGGGATGGTGTAACAAATCACTTGCCCCTTTACTGAGGGCGTGATAAACTTTCTATCGACGACGCTCATTTGCATATTGGAAAATTTGCGCATTCTCATTGGCTGACTGGTTTGGCTGTAGTAAAACTGACTCCCCCTGCGTTTAGAATATATGGATAATTTATACACAGGTGCAGATTGGGGTGTGCTAATTTCCGAGTAGGCGTTCTTTGTCTTTGATAAACATGCGGCATCCTAGAATCTAATACTGAATCTTATTGCGTCCTTACTGTATTGATACGAGGTCATCGGTGTTTTTAAATTGCAATCGAAATACGCATCGTGTAATTCCGTTGAATTAAAAAATATGGTAATATGATCGTGTGCTGTTTAACTTTCGATTTGATAGAAAATATTTTAGTTGGACATTTTGGGTCGACGAGCTTGAAATTTCTTTAGGACCTTGACAAATTTAGTCGGTCAGGTCCGTCGGTCCGACGGAGTTTCGTGAAGACTGGACTCAGCGCATGTATGTTGTTTTTTTTTACCGATTTTTTGGCCTGATTGAAGTTCCATGGATGACGATTATTTATTAAACGCCTATTATTTAACACATTACTCTGCTATCAACAGATTTACTACAATTATACGATAACTAAGTCCATATTCCTCACTACTATTTTAGGTTTCAGTTTAAGTGTAGCACCATATGTACTCGGACTATTAAAACTAAACTCAAAATAAAACACGACAACAACATGTCAGCATATAAATGAGGTAATATCTCATGTAGCTTGTCATCTAATTTTAATATTGCAAATATATAGAACAGCAATTACTTCAAACGTATTCCTTGGCTTACCCCTGCATGCAGCTACAAACGTTTCTTAATACACAATCATAATCGACCAATTATAAATCAATTGCCAACATATGAGGAAAATACTAAACCTCAAAAGCGCATTGCTGCTTTATCACAATCAACCGTTCTTAATCCAGTGGAAAATGGGCATTAGGGGAGAAGCCTTAATACACAGCAAACTTTAAAGGGCTATATTAACGAAACATTGGATTTCTATTGCTCTATTAATCATATTATTTCATAGAAATGCGCTAAACTAAGACATGTGCATTAAATAAATAAAAATAATGTAATATACAATACAAAATTTGATAAAACCAAATAGCAAGAAATGCCCGAAAAAATTAAAACCTCAAGAGGGTATTAAACTCTAGTCTCCGGAGCCATACGAAGAAATGACAGTAGACAGCGCTTTAACCAACTGCGCTATCATGCTTTGTAAGGAGTCGTTGTAAACTATGGTTATACGAAATGCTCACACTTTGGAAGGTAAACAGGAGAAGGGCGAAACAAGCACAACCCATATTATAAATTGATATTTATCTCAGAATGCGTACGTACACTCTTTTCCCATTATATATGCCCTGTTTTAACCGCTATTATATGCCAGTATTAATATCTTAATTTAAGATTTTAAAAAGAAATTGCCCCCCCCCCCCTTTAATGTGGGTCCAAAGCAATAAATATGCTCACGTATCCGAACTGATTGATTGTTTGATTTATTGTTTGCGATGTATTATACATTAGTGTTTAAACATATTGAGTATTAGTATTTTCGTTTGTTTGAATTAGTACCTGACACATTCATGCAATCACGAGTTATTTAATTATACAAACCCGACCTAAAATGTATGCAAACACACCGGCGAGGTGTCAACCAAAGTAAATAGCTATACTTATAAATCAGTAGAAAATAAACGAGATCTTAATTCATTAAATCGCAAACATAGAATAAGAATACATAAAAAAAAGCATCGTCATAATTCATCGTCTTGCATATCACCTAGACGTTAAATAAATACTGGTATTAAGAACATATTGACTATTATTTTAGGCAGTGTTTTTATCAGTAGATTTGTTAAACCTTCACATTATTCCGACAGTGTTTTTTTTTTTCAAAGTACTTTGCTATACCAATGTTTTAATGACCCAAAGTATTGACATAAATGTTATTTTGTAAACATTAACATCAATGCATGTCCTTGTATTTGTCTAATTGGCAGCTAGATAAAACAGGATAACTTATTGATCTTTTATGAGGAAGTCGATGATATTGTCAATGACATTCGTGAAGTCGAATATCCTTTTATAGATTCCTTTACAAAAACAATACAGTGTTTGGAAAAAACTGGAACCAATTTTGTTAAGTTAAATCCTTTAAAAAATACTTCCTCAATTTGTTTCTGGTTGTAACAAGTTATCAAGGTTATCACATAAAAACTGATGTTCTGGTTTGATATGATACAGGGTTTTTATTTAGAAGTCACGTTTTTCGAATATTTTACCATTCTACAATTACATTGCCATTACTCGTTGTATACATAAGGAATTATTAGTCACCGTGCTTAATACGTACCAAAATCAACCCCAATGTTAAATCGCTCTGAACAACGACACAAAACAACAGCCCATATTTCTTGATGCAAACACATATTTGAAGTTAATACACGAGCGCAATAGCGCAGACAGTTTTAATCGAACGTGTAACGCTATTGATATATTTCTTGCACTGCATTGTTAAAAAAGACGACCTTTTGTTCTAACTAATTTGAAACTTCTGTAGATTAATGTTTAATTAATAAATATAATGTACATTTTTAAGAATATAATTTTAGCAATTTTACATATTAATGCATCAGTTAAAATTTGGTATCGGTAGTCCATGTCAGTTCAAATGTATGACACATGACATGGTGACAATAATATGTAAGATGATAGATTGTGATTGTCTGCATCGCACATACCTACCAGAACCATCTTGATTCCTGTTCGTGACTTGTCTTGATGTGGGCAATTCTTACAAGCACTGCTTATGCGAAATGGTCAAACTTCATGCAAGGTTGCGGGAGAATCTAAAAGCAAATTACTGACTGTGCCACCCATTGCATTATAAAAGGATTGTGAAATCGCTTGCGCACTGAGTTAGATTAGGCTATCTAGACCTAACCGGTGTTTGCAATAATAATAACCGGTAACATTTAGATATTATGGTAAATGTTTTATTAATATAAAAAACCGATACATAATTTTACCAAATTGTATATTTATGATAAGTTTAATGCACTTATTGGAATCGTACGGATGGGTTAATCTTAAACGCGATACTCGATAGTACGATGATGAAAACGCGAAATCACGATACTTCGATAACGAAACCACGACAAAACGATGATGATAACGCGACATTACGACAACAATAACGCGATACTACGACAGTACGATGATGATAATACGATATAATTTCTTAATATGGTACTGTCGTGTTGTCGCGTTTTCATTATCGTACTTGCGCGTTATCATCATCGTACTGTCGCGTTAATATCATCGTACTGTCGCGTTATCACCATCGTACTGTCGCGTTATCTTCATCATACTTTCACGTTATCATCATCGTACTGTCGCGTTATCACCATCGTACTGTCGCGTTATCATCATCGAACTGTTGCGTTATCACTTTCGTATTGTCGCGTTATCATCATTGTACTATCGCGTTATCAAGGAGGTTTGCAATTGTGGTTATTCGACCCAGAATAATGTTTTGAGTGACAAAATGACCTACATAAGACAAAAAATCTCTCAATTTGATTGCAAGTTATTAACTGGAAACCTTTTTCTTTTTTATAGTAGTAACAAATCCTTGATCCGGCACACCCGGTTTGCAATCCCAAGCAAGGTATCAATATAAGGTATTGATAAAAACGCGATATCACGACAGTACGATATTACGATGGTGAAAATGCGACAGTACGATGGTGATAACACAAAATTACATCGCATTATAATCATCGTTCTGTCGTAGTATCGCGTTATCTTTTATCGTAATGTCGTGTTTATCATCGTCGTGTTGTCGAGATATCGTTATCGTAGAATCGTGATTTCGCGTTTTCATTATCGTACTATCGAGTATCGCGTTAAAAATCAACCCATTCATACGCGATGGCACTAACGGGATTCCGTAGAATCGTGCTTCTGTAAATATTGACACTTGTAAAGAGTAATGTCGGCGTTTAAATCACGTCGTTTACGAGCACAGTGTGCGTTTATACAAACCACGTTCTGATATTGTTTAATTCTTATACTAATGATTCAATGCACAAAGAAGTAATGTAAATATAACATGTTCGAATGTTTTGTTAGGTTTGATCGAAACCCGTGCACCAAGTTGACATGAGATCGAACATGAAGTTTCTTATTAAACCTTCATCGAACATTGACAACTTTACAAGGAAATTTCGTTTTAAACCTTCACCAACTATTGACACTTTTTTATTATCTCCTTTAACCTAAACTAACACCAAATATGTGTTGTGTATTTACATTATGCCAATCATACTGTCAAACGATATCAATACATGATAAGCCCCGACTGCTGGATATCGTTGCATGATCACCACTGGCCACTGTCAGTTGTTAGTTAGCAGTTGAGTAATTAACAAAGCCACTAGTATAAACTCGTCTCTTTTACATGAACTCACAAACACAATAATATGCATTCCATCTCCGACGTAATTTCGTTATGTTTTAGAAATTATAACATAACAGTCCGTTTCCAGTCCGTTATAGGGGTTTGTTAAAGCGGTCGGTTATCTTAAAAAAGGTGTATTATTAAGTCAATAACGCCCGGCCTTGTTGCCTAATCGATTAACTACGTCTTGTACTGATGCACGATTTTGGGTTACCCTATACTATAAAAGGTACGATTTTATAGTGAAATACCCATTTGTTTCGGTTTTATTTCCCTAGATGTATGTTTTGATGTTATAGTACCGACAATACACCCTTTTTCGGGAGTTATCGTCCGCAGAGGCCCCTAAAATGCGTTAAAGCCGTCGTGCTACGCACTCGGGCTTCAGTCCATTATTCGGGCGTCTGCGAACGATAACGACCACAAAAAGGTTTATTATCAACTACATGTATTATTCTTGAACGACAACTACACGATATACATTACACAATTTCTACATATATTAATACGGGTACCTGAATGACTGATGTGGCAGATATTGTTTTATAATTATAACGATCGAAGAATATTTCTCATTTCTAGAAGGTTTATATTTTGATTGTTTTGCAACAACAATGCACCCCACTGAATACAACTTATAATGTAAGCTTTTGCATTGTGATTTTATTGTGAACAACAATACTACGGCAATTCAATTCCAACATTATCATTCCAACATATATAGTACAGTCACGTGGAACGAAAAATAATATACAAAAACAGCATTCTGTACTATCTGGAAAGCTGGCATTTGTTTCCTCATGTTGGGGTAAAAATTATATTGACATGAAAACAGATGTATTCTGAAAAAGATGGAGTATATATATTATATAAATATCATAGGCAGTTGAGAGGTATAGTAAATATAGCTCCCCGACAAGAGTGATGTCATCCGAGGCCGAAGGTTGACATTTCTCTTCGAGGGGATTGTGGCAATATTTACTATACACCTCAAGATGCCTATAATATTTAGTTTATTATAGCGAACAAATATACTGTAATTCAAAGAACATTACAGTCATACATAGTTAACAGTATAGAAACTAGTCAAGCGCATGTAGACCACGATTTTTAATACATTTTAATAATCTACTGATAAACAGGTGCGCTTTATTCCCGGAAAACACCAGCTGCTATTTGTTATCAATATCTGACGTCACACGCAGAAAAAAAGTCATCGTCATTGCTTATTGAAATAGTTTTTAATAAGCGCATACAGATTATTAGCTAGTAGGAGTTCCAGAAGACATTAGTTGCTTTTTAGGCCCACGTTTTGTGTATATTACCACGCGTGGGGTGTATTACATTCTAACGCAGTGGCATATTAAACATAATGGAGGGACGGGGTATGGGATTTTACAATAGGAACACGAAGTGAGATATAATAATAACATTTAAGTATACTCGTTTTATAAAATTAGACTGTGCAATACTTATAAGGATTTGCAGACGCCAGTAGAGCTCCGTTAACATTAAAAAAGTGCGAACGCATTTAAATAACGTATTAAGTGCATAATAGATGCCTATACATCATCAATGGTTTTCAAACTCAACATCTGGTTGAGACCGGACATTAATAATCAAGTGTTTACAAATCAATATAAGTTTATGTTAAGCACACAACTGATAATACCCAAATGTAAAACGGTAATTGTCTACAAACAAGCTATTGAAGTCACGATCAACAAGGTTTTGTATAAATTCAAACGCGTTAACGGCGCTAATTTCTTTTGTATATGTAAAAATCGCAAAAAGCACCTTGAGACAAGTCATTCAATCAAAATAATTTGAAGGCCGCTCTGCAGTAACGCACACGTATTTATTAGTCTACGTCAGGATGTTTTGAGTCAGTCAGACAACATGGATACTATCATTTAAATCGTAGGTGACATATAATAATAGTATTATTATTAGAATGCATTATAACAGTGTATTATTATTAATATTATTAATATTATTAATATAATAATAATAATAATAATAATAATAATTATTATTATTATTATAATTATTACAATGCATTATTTTCATCATTATCATTATTATAATAATAATAATAATTATTATTATTATTAGTAGTAGTAGTAGAAGTAGTAGTAGCAGCAGCAGCAGCAGCAGTAGTAGTATTAGCATAAGTTTTATTATTTTTATTATTTGAAGAGAATGTAATAAAATAAGCGTAATGACGAAACAACTATTTAAACACTTACCGTAAGAGCAATTCTTAAGTTCACGTGTTTTATTTCTCTGTAAAATACCTTTTAGTTCTTGCTTGTAATAATTGTGACGTTTATATGCATTGTTTACTCCTGTACAGTCTTTGTGTTGAAGGTACGGTATTCAAATTTGAAAACACGCATACAAAAAGATTTGTTGTCATGGATAATTCTGATATGACAATATAGTAAATCAAATAACTTTCACACATTTGGTACAAAAACGCATTTAAATATAAACTATGAGTACACAGAAATAATTCATTTTCCAGTGTGCCGCTGATATACGTTCGGATCGTCCAATATGGGTGGACATAAGTGCCTATACGCCTGCTTGTTGCTCTGCTTCATGTGGACAGGTGAGTACATATATTTACAAATTATAACTTATGTAAAAACGTTCTGATATACGTTAACATATTGTTGTGATATCCGAGCTGTGTACGAGTCCAACATATATCACCTTCTTGCACTGAACACTGTTAAATGGTCACTGTGTTGTTATCATATTTGATATTTAAGTGTAAGACCGCTTTTCCATATGTCCGCATCCGTATCCGCAACTGTATCCATATCCGCGTAATTATATTAAACGGAAGGCGCTTATCCATTAATCCGCATATATCGTCAAATGTTTTAGTTTTTTCTTCTTATTTCAAAATAGTTAAGATACCTGAGTAAGAAGAATTTAAATATTGCTAATTAAGTCGGCTGAACATATTATATTATTATGCAAAAATATTCGCAGATGGTGGATTTGAACAATATAAAGAATCCAACATTAATATCTACAATATTAGTCATGACCCGTACACAGGTTACCCTTTATTACCGAGTTATTGTACTCGGCGAGTTTTATGTTGCGTTATTCAGGTGTCTAGACTATTTATGCGACTGTTTCATGTATAACAACCATTCATTCAACATACTAGATACAACGTCGTCCGCATCCGCATTAAATCGCGCTCCGATGCGCTTTGCGGATACGCACTGCGGACATATGAACACGGTTCGACTGTTTTCAACTTGTTCGATTATTTTGCGGATGCGGATTTGCGAAATGCAGATGCAGATACGGACATATGGAAAAGCTTGCGTGAATTTAAATCTGTGTGTCCAATGCGTTCAGTTGACCTTTATTTGAGTGAATTGAGTCTGTTTTGTTTCGTGTTTTGTTGTACTCTTGCTTATAATAACAGACTTTGCGTTGTTTTTCTTCTGCTAATTGAGCAGTCGTTTTACAATTACTCATTCAATTGAGTATGTTACATGATCGCTTCCCCAATAAGTGACATTAACTGTTTAGAATATGAGGGTGCGCATAATTCAATTATTTTTTAAATTGCATACTCTTTTCAGAGCATATCAAAGGTTTTTGCTTTGACGACAACGATTGCCATGCGCTGTGGAGTCCGCATTGTTACAACGACACGATCAGAAGTTACTGCACAGGTGGTAAAATATCGCACATATTTGCTTATGATACATGTATGTCTTTACTTAATAGCAAGGTATTTGTAGCACGACATGCGCCTCTATTTTATTGATTCATTTTTTAATATACACAACACGATGTCAATTGGCGAATCACGCATATTTTATATCCATTCGTTCTTAATGTTATCATCTCTAATTTAAAATGTTCGACGTCTGGAAATGCCAGTCGTAATTGTATGCTACAACTCGTCGATCCGTCAATTGTCAGTAATATTAATTTCAAACTAAAAGAACACATTTGATATATATTTTAGCTGGCTCGTGTGAAAATGATGCCGACTGTGGATTTTCTTTGCTGCAATGCCCGAACGGATATTGTCAAACATGTAAGTTCAAAAAACATCTGATTAGTAATATTATTAGAGTATGTACCTGATATATTCTGTTGCTATCACTAACATTTATAAATGTATTCCATAAACACAGGAATTAATCACTTTAATTGGCCACACACATCCACCAACCTTACTGTTATAGAAAATCACAACATGTTTGGTATATGCTGTTCGGACTGCTAGAACGCACTTGAGGTAACATGGGCTATTTGTTCGCTGGAATGGAAAGGAGTGTCGCGCACGAGCCGCCTGTTCGTCCGTCTGCCTGTCTGGATGTCTGCCAGTCAAATAATATCTATAACTTTTCAAACTATAAGAAATTAGAGTAAACTGGCACATATGTTCACTGTCCCAGGAAGGTTGTTTTGTCTGTCTGGATTTCTTTTTGACCTGTCTGTCTGAATTTCTGTCTCTCTGGCCGGATGTCGGTCACAGTATTTATCCCCTCTATAACCGTCCGGATCGCTGGAAGGAAATACGGTACTTTGGCATTTTTGTCCATTATATCATGCCGGGGTGTCCTGGCCAATAGAGGCATAGGTTTGGCGATGAATGACGGTCGCATTTCTTAAATGAGTATGTCAAGATCGCAACGTGGATATATCATGATAACTTGAATATGGAAAATTATCCACATGTATAAACACATGAAAGAACAACTTACACACATTTGATTAATACCAACAAAAAAAACCCAATGGTATTTCCATTTAAATGTGATGTATCTTTCCTAAAACAAAATTCGTCCATTGAAAGCCAAAGGGGCCTATCAGCCTTCTTTGCACATATGCTGAAATGCCAGTCTGGCAATTAATGGACCAAATACAGTAACTGGCAAAAAAGCCATTAGGTGATACACATCTTGATAATAACGTCTATGTTGTTAGCGACGACATTCTTGCTTGTACATGTAATGTGCTACGGTTTGCTCTATGAATCGATTTAAACACAATTTATACAGCCGTTTTAAGTTCACATTGACGATTAGATAAATTAGTTCGTATTTAGGGCAAGGTATAACTGTTCGTACACTTTTTGTTTATTGCATGACCATTAAATAGGTAAATGCAACAGAGTCATCGCTATTATTAGCTATATATTTTCAGTTTTTGTTACAAGACGCAGAGTGTGCCCTATAATGCGACACATGAGTTTTTATATTGATGAACAATGTAAACGTATGCTTCAATGCACAGCAGCATATACGGCGTATAGGAAGTCCACCAGTAATACGTTGTGTACAATTATTACCAAAGCCGAATATATTTGATAAAGGTTTCTTTTGGTTTTAGCATCTTGCACAACGAACGATGATTGCCATGTCGAACATTCCGCATGTTACTACGGCAGTTGCTGGTGTAAACACGGATTTAGAAAACTGGACAAAAGTTGTGTGTCAGGTAATGTTTCACAAATATCTTAGAGAATACTTATGTACATTTTACCTAGCTATTAATAGGTCAAATATTGCCAACTGTAGTGTATATTTTCTATGGAAATTTAACCAAAGATAACAACTATTATACTACCAACAAACCATACATAAATATGACCTTTTTAAAGCAAACGTAAGAACTCGAGTTTTGCATACGCATACGATTGAAATGACAAGAACTAGTATGCGTATATATTAAGACTGAAATGTTCTAGACATTTCAATCGTGCTTTAGTTGCACTTTAGTACAATGCATACTGTTTACTTACAGTTTCTGGATTAAAATGCGATCCATACAATGGTGATTGGGACTGTAAAGGGTTCAAGTATGACCCAATTATGTATTGGAACCAACAATACAATGACCACCACTACGTATGTGACACGAAAACTAAAACTTGTAAATGCGATACGGATGTTCTTAAAGAAATAAATGGAGCATGCACTTCATGTAAGTAGTTCGGTATAAAATTATATTATGTCAGATGTTTGACTATATGTCGGTGTTCACATTGATATTAATATTGTCACGTATGCTGCTTAGGCTGTGAACATTATTGCCTGATTGTCTGCTGTCCTTGAGTACACTCTTAACGGCTGGTGCATAATCCAGACTTTTGAAATAATAAAAAACAAAAGAAATACACCAATCCTTGGGACGCAGAACTTCGCTTTCAAGATTTTTTCATATATATTCACATGTATATAGATCTGGGCTCCGAATGCAAATCCTCTTTGGATTGCGGACGAAATTCAAACACCTCTTGCGTTGATGGTACTTGTACATGCGGAACAGGCTTTGTACTGAAGGATTCTCAATGCATCTGGGGTAAACCAGATTTTACTTTATCTCAGATTATAGCTTGTTTTGTTTAGAACTGACGTTCAAGTTTTAAAAGTGCGGTTGTTGTTTTTTTAATAAGGAAGTTAAGTCTGTGATTTTACTGCTTAAATGTTATCTTTGGATTTTACCAGCTGCCTTGTACCAACATTATGTGTACGAAAATCTTTAATGAAACGACTTTCATTTTTGATTTAATTTGTGTATGCTATTTATTTTATGTATGTTAGTTATGGATGCGGGATGCAGTTCAAATGACGACTGTGTGTATGAAGGAATAAAATGTGTTACCCAAGGTACAGAATCATTCTGCCGCTGTCCGAAGGGAAGTGCCGTAAAGTCTGTGCATAATGCAACGTGTGTGCAAGGTACATGTGATATAATAATCATTTTAACATGTATCCAGAATAAATGAAGGCTCTGAACATATATATTGAGTTGGTATTCTAATCTTTCTTAGTGTTTTCTTTGTCATGAAGATTTGATTCATGTTCTAGGTTCGACTAAATGTTTCTTAAATCTTCAAAGGTTCAATAAATAACATGTCTGCCTTTTAACACTTTGCATATACACTTTTAAATTGTATTATAGGATAATCTAACATATTATTCATTTTGACCAACACAAGTTAGGCATTATTTATTTCCAATCACTCTATTCATATTGTTTCAGCAGGTGCACTTAAATAGCTTTTAAATATTATTTGGAAAACTACTACACATTGGATGGGGGTAATTGACTATTGTCGACGTTATAAAGCACCCAGATTGTCGCTTTAAACCGTTATCTTTAACACAGTAGTACAGTACTTATATACAATGTGCACTGAAAATATTTGGGATAATTATCGACTTTCGCTATTTCCTCCAGTTTGTCCCCACAGTAATTCCTCGTGTGTTGTCTTTTCAACATACATCTGAGATACTTATATAGGTATATGTTGCAGTTTACGGTTCAAGTTGTGCTGATATTCACATGTGTGGAGATCCAGATAGCTCCTATTACCGCCGCTCATATCATGAGATCATTTACATGTACGAGCCTTATTACGCCAACAAAGCACTTCACTGTGACATAGACAACGTATGTACATGCGCACCAGGGTTCAAACGAAACTCAGAACTGCAAACTTGTTATCAAAGTAAGTATTGACTCAGATGCAAGAAAAAACCAACATATTTGGGTAATTGTGTTTAAGTTAACGTTGTCTTATTTCCAGAAAACTGCTAAATACAGAATTGTTCTTCAATGCCTTTCAGTTTACGGATCGCCATGTGTCAGCGACATGGATTGTTCTTCAAACAAGGTTAACGAAGGTAATGTCTACGTGTGCAACAACGATGCACAAACATGCCTATGCAGAACTGGGTATGGTCTTGAATACATTAATTATTGGATCAGCGACCAAAATGTGCAGATTCAAGTCTGCAGAAAAGGTATACTTCACTTTGCTTTATTCTAATTCTGTAACACGTCCGTATGATATAACTGTAGAGTTATTCGTCTTCATGTTAACCGATTTGAAACATATAAACTATTAATAAAAAATGCTGTTACCAAATCGTTAAAGTGTGAATGTACGATATTTCATATCAATTATTTTCAAAATAAGCAGATGAAAATGACAATGAAACTTGATAGCAAACATAAAACCATAAAATGACGAAGGAAACTCTTCAATATGGAATAAATCAGCAAGTACTAGTGTCGACTTTTGCATAATTTATTTGTGTTGTGTAAACTAAACCAACTGTGAAGTCAACGTATACACATGTATTTTGAGTTTTCGCCTGAACACACGAAAACTAATTTGTGATTAAAAGCTAGCTTATTGAGCGTTAAAAAATAATGTTTGTTCTTAAATTTATTCCATTTTAAATCAAGTATATGTTAGTTAACTTATTTTGTTAAGATCGTTCATACACGCTTTAAATATCGTTTGTAGTATATTTTTGTAAATCTATTATGTTGCCAACTGATATCTGTAGCTTACGCATGGTATTGTGAAGCCGACGCAGACTGCAATGCCACGAGAAACAACTCTGTCTGCAACAGCAGTTCAATATGCAGCTGTAATGACGGATTTGCAGATCATAATGATAAGTGCATGTTGGAAGGTTCGTACAATTATTTTCAAATTCATTTTTATCAATACTTGTATGGCTATATTGTGAGTTTGAGTTTAGAAAATACAACTGTACGTCGCTTTATCTGTATTCAAAGTAAACAAACTAAATCAAATTTATAATACGTAGCAAATGAACAGCCTTCTAATTACTATTTTATTAAGTGACTATTTGCCAAGAAGTCGTTTCCGCATTACCCGATCTGTATCGCCGATCCCCTTCATACATCCTCACTTCGACGGAGCCGCCAATCAGAGATGACCGTTTGAAAGACACGTGGTACAACATCGGAAGTTTCATGATAAGCCATGTAGAGAAACTTAATGGAAGTTCACCAGGCGCATGCGGAACGCATTTTCCAATTTACCTCACAGGTAGGGCCTGTTGTTAATGTTTTGGTTTACGGGATCTAAACACTGATCATATACATGTATTTGAATGTGTTAATGTACATCTTGTAGTTGAAAAGCCTGCTTAAAAGAGAAAACTACTGAATCATCAAACAAGCCAGAGAGTTGTTTATATTTATATTGCATGTGTTAAACTTTCATAAACCCTATACCATTTCTCTGTCTTGTAGATCCAATAACAGATGCAGAACAAAACGAGGTCGACACGGGTTCCACAGTCAGCAAAAGAGCTCACATCGGAGGGCTTCAAGAATTCGGAAAGTCTTACAACATGTCTGTTCAAATGCGAAAGTGTGGAGCGGAATACCTAGTAAAGATGCAGGCTCCAACTATTGCCTTTGCCGCATATTGTATAGGTACCTAACGCATTCGCGATTTTCCCGTAGATATTAACTAAGAATTAAAGAACAATAACATAATATTATCATTACATATATAGTCAAGACAACGTAGGAGTCAAATTGACAATCATTGTCAATCATGTACATGTAACTATTGTATGTAGCTAGCTTAGATGCTGCTATCATACCCGTATGTAAGACGTACATACACACACTTGAAAATATTAGTTTTTGAAATTTAACATTTAAAACTGTAACGTTACTTCATTTAGGTACTGTAAAATTCCCGTCAATTGTATTGCAGCTCATTATATGGTTTTGCATTTATTCGAAACTCCTTGTGAGTTGCTTATTCAGTTATCTTCACGGATGGAAACGCACATAATACATTGACGATGAAATCAACACCGCCTCAATAAATAAATGTCTCCGAATTAAACGATGTACATTTGATTTGCAGACACTGATCAGCATTCTGTCGCAATGGGGAACTCGACGGACAGGTGGACGCATCTTGAACAAGACCTTCAATTCTATAGTGAAATTGATGAAGAATCGTTAACAGAAATATACAAGCCAACTGTTGTGTTTCGTTGCCATCCGCTTGACAGATATTATAATTTGTACTACACAAATTATTGGGGGCATTGTGGTGGATGTCCAAGATATAATTATAATAACGACGGATTGTTTTTTACTATTCACTGGTAAGTAATAACGCAGTTGATGTATATAAATGCGGCCTAAATGTAAACGCAAATCGTACATCAAATCGTTATAAATATTTGGTGTTTTGACATTACGTGTAATGGTAATTGATGAACAATATTTTAGAAATATGGACTTTTTAGCTATGCAATATCGTGTGATGGTGCACAAGTTTGCTTTGCACCATCATAGCTATTGCACAGCTAAAATGTCCATACTTGTTTTATTATATAAAATAAACGACAGGTGATAGTAACAAAAACAAACAATATATTTTTTTCAATCATAATATTATTACAGAAGACAAGTAAAGTAAATGTATTGAGTATCTGAAAACCCGTTTACATTTCTTCCTAGATGCATCGTTACAAAAGCTATTTTATCACAATCAACTTTTATTATACAAATTCACCATTGTCAATGAGAATAACAGTCAGCGATTGCGATTTATTGTGCGTTTATTCCAAAATGAATAAAAATGCCCCAATAATATCCACTGAACATAACATAACAAATCCATTCGGAGCTAATGTTTTGACATAGTCATAAACAAAAAATTCCTGTTCAATATAATCTGATAGTTGCGCTGGTGAGGTAAAAGCTGTGCAATATCATGTATGAATTTCTTTCCAGGGTGTGTCGCTGAGCCTATCAAATAACATTTATTTATAAGTCATATTGTCAAGCATTTCGATTGTTATATATATATTCGATATAATTAGATTGTGAAATGTATTGAAGGTATGTTGATGATCTTCACTGCAAAACAAGCGATTCTGTCGAGCGCAGCAGGCTACAAGAAACTGATTTGACAGAGAGTGAGATCAGCAGTAGATGTGGGGAAAGAAAATTTGGTTTTCAAGTACGTGCGTTAATATTTAATGTATGCAATGACATAACTTCGCATTAATTTACACGCGTGATCCGCACGTACAGTATATATTTTACAGATTCAGTGTGCATTCCAATGGTCTGAGACGATGTTTGTGAGGAAGTCTGCTCCTATCTTCAGCAAGAAGATCCAAACCGGTTTCAATGCTGTATGTGTATTATTTTAGCAAAATTGAATACCTTATGAAGAAAGTAGTATTTTGTCTATGTCAGCTATTCTAATTTGAACGAAACATGGTTAGGTAAAATAACTAGTATATCGTTTTGTCGATTTATGTTATGCTATTTTCAGTGGACCATTGGTGCATCTGCAGAAGGCGCATTCATTGTACCGTCAATCCATTCAACACCGATTGGCTGTCAGTCATCCTCCAGTAGTGTAGAACAAACATGTCTAATTAAATGGGACATCGCCGGTTTTGGATACTGTCCTTTTGAAACATCGAACGATGAAGTCTGTGGTCTGTCAATTTTAGGATTGACAAGAAATGGATGGTACAATTATGGAACATCAAATTACGCGTATTGGAGATTAATTTTCAATGAAACGCATGATCCCGAGTTAAATGCTAATATTATGATAACTAATGGTTTTAAAATAATTGTGTCCTCCGACGTTCAAACACAGACCGCGATAATGCTTGCAACCTTTGCTCCACTGACAAGCGACCACGAGTTGTGGAATGGATACACAATTCCTAAACTTAGGGTATGATTTGACTTTGAAACGTTCCAATGAGTTTAGTTAAATGCAAATCAATTTTCGTATTTACGGAAAAAAAGCTTAGCAAGAAAATACATTTATTATAAAATTATAAGATCCTCGCGATCAATATTCAATTGTGCAGCGATTGGGAACGAACCACACTTTTATTAATGTGGTTTAATACTGAAAACCAATAGGCATCACATATGTGTGTATATATATATATAACTGGAAGACGAAATGCCAAAATTCTTAGTTGAAATAAGACACTTGACATTGAGTTGTTTAGCTATACATTTGTCAAATTTTACCATTGAATGGCTTATTGCACATTTTTTTTAATCAAGCGATTTAGCGTCAACCTTGTATTCCTTTTATTTGTTGCCCACAATAGATAAGGAAAAATCCTACAAATACTGAAGTACGAGAAACGATTAGAATTTTGCATGATGCTGGTTTGTATACATCAGTACTTTCGAAAGAAACAGCGAGCGGAGAAAGGTAAGTTCTTACGCAGCAAAGCAGGTATCCATTTAAATAGTTTACCTGTTGATATATCCACAAAATACATGTACATTATTACGCAAATGTCTTTGATTTGTCTGTATTCATTATAATGAACATAGTTATAGTAATTAGCGATCTGACTACTTTTAGTAAAGATCAACATGTATTGATAGGAAGGTAATGCATTTAGGTGCTTTGAAAAATTGTAGAAATTGTTTCATGAATTCGCATTGCATTATCCGACGTATATACACTGCTCTTTTTTTCAATTCACTAAGGATCGTGTTTTCGTTGTCTGATGTGGGCGAATTCCTGGTTTTCAGAAGTAGGAAGCATGTCGTAGAGGTTTGTAGATCTATTCTGAAACAGAAAAGCTATCAATTTGAAAAAGCATGTTAAATCATTGATTGCAGAATTTAAGTGTGATATATTTGACATCGCTATGACTGTTATTTGAGAGAAACGTAATTATGTTTATTTTCGTACGTAATCACACTTTTAATTATACATTTAATTGTGTTAAATCTGCAAGGCAAACACGAATCGTCCTTGTTCATGTACTTACACGATCATTAGCTGGATAGTTTGAATTGTTTTGTTAAGGTTCACATTCAAACGGAGGCCTGTTTGAAACCGTCGATTGGCGTATGTGTATGTGGGGTAACCTTTCGGAACGGCAATGAAATTTACATCAACAGCATATGTCATGGCATCAGTCGTGATGGGTTTATTTACATCGGACGTGGTGAAGATGGAATTCTTGATAACGAATACAATTTTGGTAAAAACGCCAGTGATGATTACCAATATGGTCCGCTATGGTTTCATTACACGGTAAAACACCTTCACAGTCTTCCATTAAAACGAAAACGAGTAAACGGCCACATGGTCATAAAAGTTACATTTTACATATACGTTACAAACACAATTTTAAATTGTGTTTCTACATGTCGTCTCAGTTGATTGTTATAAAATATGCATTGATTGCCGTTTTTATATTCAGGTTTGGATACCAGGTGTTACACGTGACATATACAAATTACTCGATACCAACGAAATAAGCCTGCATAATGGGGCGACCCTGATTATCACTCGCCATTTTGATACAAACTCGTTAGAACTTGCGATCAGAAACAAACGATCTGTTGACACACTTGACGAACTGGATGGAGTTGTATCGTTTGGATACAAACAGTTCAGGCATAGAGACGGATCTTACACTGCAGATTCTCGTGGTTTTGTCAAAAGTTGGAGGTTGGTAATAATAAGCGCAAATACTGTTATTACATCTTTATTTATTTACACAGATATTGAAAATCCCTCAATATATTTTACTATATTTTTTACTTATTTTCCCTAATGATTACAAGTACCAATACTATTGTTTGTATATAAAATTGTGTTGTTCCATTCAATTAAAAATGGATTACATGCAAATAGTGTTTCAGTAAGAAACGTTTTACAGGTAAATTGTAAATTGGCTTAAAAATAGAATGTTGCAAACATAAGTTATGAACATCATTTCAACTGTAATGAGACTTTCGCACTTTTGTCAAAATACTGTCCATGAATTGATAAATGAATTGTCTTGTCCCCTACATGGTCTTTAATACACGTCAATCAGTTTGTATTTTCATTGTGAAATGAAACCATTTTGGCCGTTTCAGCGTGCCACACAACGAGAGTCTGCGAAACCCATCAAATCATATTGAAATCGGCTTCACCGAAACGGTGTATCAATGTCACTGCCCAAGAGCCAACGAAGTGCCGACGAGCGACGTTATATTGCCTACCTACAGCATAAACAACTATTATTACTATCCAGAATACGAGACTGAACACTTTCTTGGGGTCATGAAGTGTTCGTTGCAGTTACCTTGTCAAGTTTCTGTCGCTGGTCAGAGCTGGCCGAATTCTACGTTCGTTAATGCTGTGAAAGTGTCCGAGGTTGCCATCACACATAACATCTCACATTTAATATGTTCCTTTCGTCCTGTTACAGGAAAGAAACATAGAGTTCAATGGTAAGTTGTTGATATGCATGTAGAATAGAGTATTCAGAAAGTCTGGTAAAATGAGTTTTGGAAGACATATTTTGTTCGCAATTTATTCATGGCCAAAAGGCGGTTTATATCTGTTCCCCAACAAATAACATCTAACACAACTGTTGATACACCATTAATGAGTTTTAGGAACGACAACGCTGCGAAGGCGACAACAATATTATATTGGCCACATGCTTATATGCGCATACCATGTTTGCAGGTATTCCGACGAGACAGTAATTCTTAATCACACAGTCAATTCCATCTCGCCCGTGTTTTCTCCCAAAGATGTAATCCATACCTCCGGGGCAGCTTGCGATCTCGACAAAGAGGTACATTTGCGCTCTGGAAGTAAAATCGCTACATGTAATCAATTCGATACATATGTGTACTAGATTGATCAGTGTATTTCTGAATGTATTAATTTTAATCAGACTTAGTTAATTATTGTAATAGCTTGAAAGTCGTTAATGTTTATTTCTGAGCAATTTAATTGTTACGTTATAGATTCGTTGTGCCGTTACTGTGTTCGAAGCTGATGGCATAACAGTTACTGGTCCAGCTTCGTTTAGCGAGCCAGTATATTTGATGCGAGACGGAGGTCTCAAGGTAATAGATTTTGAAAGCATAACCTAATTCATTTTTCAAAATGATGCAGCACTTATCCTTCGATTATCAATATTTTCATTATGTTGTAAATGTGTTGAACACATGTTATTTATAAGACATGAATACTACCGCATTGCAATTAAATTACTCAAATAAATTTGTCCCTTTGTTTCGTTTCTCTTTTAAGCATCAATACTAATCTTTATCTGTTTTAGTCTATGCTTCCAAATATATGTGTTATAAACAACTACTGCTTCTTCGAGAACGACCAAAATCCTGCAGACAAAAAGTATGTCTGCTATCCTGCTCTGGACCCATTTACATGGATACTTAACTTGACACTAAATAGAGGTAATATTGGAATTAACCATTCTTATCTGCTGTACGTTATGAGATATCAAGCACGGTTTTGTGTATTTTAACAATTGGTGACGGTTGAATTAACCTTACTTATGAGATATCAAGCAAGTGTATGTGTGTGTACTGTAACAATTGATGATGGTAATTTTTAATATATTTTATTAAGGTAATGTATGGTTCTGAGAAATAGTTTGTAACGCACTTTGAAAACCACGATCAACAATTCTTTGATATCGAAGTAAAACTGTAAGTAAATAACTGTTTATTAAAATCGTGTTTCTAACTTTTATTATGCATCATATTATGCGTGCATATTTATATTATATGTTAACATAAATATTCCTACATAAAATATTTTTAGCACCTGGAGACTACTGTATCCCCGGAGAAGGTCATTGCAATAGCGTACCCGGAGTTGCCTTATGCAATTCTAAGAAAAGGATATGTACATGCGTAGACACCTTTGAAGAAATAAACGGCGTGTGCTCTAAAATCGGTAATAATGGATATATTTGTATTATTTATTTCTTTATACGAATGTAATTATAGAAAACAGATAAAGAACTTCCATTGACGGACGTTGGCCATGCCTATCTTACCAGGAGTAACAAAATACAAGAAATTATGTAATTATAAAATACGGTTATCAGCAACAAAGTTAACACGTTATAAAAAGTTAGCAGTAAAACAACTACAACACCACATCATTTTAATACCGTCGAATGGTATTGATCATGCTAACTTACTATGTTTTTAATTATCTGTGGTTTTAAATTAGTATCAATTTCGTTACAAAATTACTGGAGAAAAGCAGTATGTGTTCAAAAATGAAAACCAAATAATAATTGAAAATATTTGAATATTTTAAATATTTTATTTACAATTCACGACAAAATAATTATGTTTTAAGTATTTATACAAATATATCGCTCGTTCTATCTATTGGCAATGTTACTTCTCAGCTTGTACAGCCGCCGAACCTGCAAACTGTTCCTCAATCTCCTTGGCGGAATGTATTGACAATGTTTGCTCCTGTGCAAATTATGCAGAACTGAATATCACAAAGGGCAAATGCGACATCAAAAGTTAGTATATAATAATTTGACTAAGTTCTACATACTGATATGGGCTTTTTTCATTAATAATGATTGTGTAATAAATATGATTGATGATTGTGTAATTGCAGCGATACACACTCTTTTATACTCTCATTATGCAGTGCTGGTTTTCTTTAAATGTTTAAACACGACATTCGTTGTAAAAAACAACACTCGGTGGCATAATTTTTTTCAGAAATTGGTAGTAATTGTAGTTCCGACTTCGATTGCAAACACATCACCGGTGCTTTATGCGACTACAAAAGAACCAAAACGTGTGTATGTGATCGGCAGAATAAAGCGAGTAATGGCCAATGTGTACCTAAAGGTTTGACATTGCCATATTTATAAGTTATATCCTACTAACATTGATCCTAATGAAAATATAAACAATGTGAAACTCCAAGTGCAAGACAATACATAAGTTGTTTCGTGCGTGAATACGATGCAAATAAATACAAAGTGAATATGAACCTGCAAACCATCAGTTTTTTTTCCCCCCGAAGGAGGGCATATAGTAGTCGAACCGTCCGTCTGTGGGTGGGTGCGTGGGTGGGTGGGTGGGTGGGTGGATTTAGGGTCCGTCCGTCGAGACTTCGTTTCCGCTCTATTCCTTTTTATTTTTTTATGGATTTTTTTAATATTAATATAACTTCAGATTATTATTTCCCATGACTAGACAATGTGTCGCGTACAACTCCCATGCTTGTAAGTCAAAGGTCAAGGACACAATTACATATCCAAGGTCATGATTTTTCGTTTCCGATCCATAATTTCTAAACGCATGGGTGGATTTTAACATAACTTCTGATTATTAGTCCACATGACCAGACAATATGTTGCGTGGAACTCCAATACTCGTCGGTCAATGGTCAAGGTCACAATTCAAGGTCAAAGGTCATGAATTTTCGTTTCCGCTCCATAACTTCTAAATGCCTGGATGGATTTAAATATAACTTCCGATTATTATTACCCATGATCAGACAATGTGTCGCGTACAATTCCCATGCTCTTCGGTTAAAGGTCAATGTCATAATTTAAGGTCAAATGTCATTAATTTTTGTTTCCGCTCTGTAACTTCTTAACGCCTGGAAGGATTTTAATATAACTTCAGATTATTTTTCCCCATGACCAGACAATGTGTCGCGTACAACTCCCATGATGGTCGGTCAAAGGTCAAGGTCACAATTCAAGGTCAAAGGTCAATTATTTTTGTTTCCACTTCATTTTGTAGGGATTTAAATGTTACTTCAGTCGCCTGGAAGGATTTTAATATAACTTCAGATTATTATTCCCCATGACCAGACAATGTGTCGCATACAACTCTCATGCCCGTCTGTCAAAGTTCAAGGTCACAATTCAAGGTCAAAGGTCAATGATTTCTTTCTCTCCTCCATAACGTCTAAACGCTAAGTAGGATTTTAATATTACTTCAGATTATTATTTTCCTTGACCAGGCGATGTGTCGTGTACAACACCAATGGTCCTCAGTCAAAGGTCAAGGTCAAAATTCAAGGTCAAATGTCAAGGAATTTTCGTTTTGCTCTATAACTTTTAAACGCCTCGAAGGATTTTAATATTACTTCAGATTATTTTTTCTCATGACCAGATGATGTGTCACATTTCACTTACATTCTCCTCGGTCAAGGTCTGTGGGTCCAAGGTTACACTTAAAAGGTCAAATATTAGAATGAACTTTTTTTAGGAAGCATCAATTTTGCCAACATGTAAGGAATGTAATAACTTCGTGGGAATGAAGATCATTATCAGGCAGTGTGTCACAACAACAAACAGCCGCGTTGCTGAAATCTCAAGATATTTGTCCAAACATAATATTATACTCTGACATTGTTTTGCCTTCCTCTGACAAGCATATGCTTCGGGGGCATATGTCACATCCTGTGACAAGCCTTGTTTCAAGTTTATTTTATATTTTACATGTAATGCATATTACCATCTTACATGCGATTTTCAGTTCCTGGGGACTCGTGCTCACCTGGTAGTGACGATTGTGCAAACATACAAGGAGATGCTATCTGCAGTGCTAAAACAAATCTATGCAGTTGCTACGACACGCGTAAAGTGGTCGGAGGAAAATGTCAGACGATATGTGAGTAGTTATATCTGCTAGTAATGGCAATGGAAAACTATACAACAACAGGAAAACTCCCAGACTTCCGCGAAGGCAATGTTGTAACTCTACAAAGAAGCCTTTCAAAGTCCTGGATCACGATGGTGATCCTGATCACCATCACAATCTGTTCATTTGCTATTTATGAAAAGCCGCTTTAAGTTGCTATGTGTTCATGCGAAATACAAAGTAAGTTTTGGTTAATGATGGTATTATTTTAATATTAGTACTTTTTCTACAGCATGTACGTTTGACGATCATTCACCATGCAAATCCATTACGAACGGTGAATGCCGGAATGGGTTATGTACGTGTTCAGTTGCAGCTGAGTTAAATACCACAACAGGAGAATGCAAAAGCAAAGGTATTTTAGCCATTTACAGTCTGTTTTTAGCCATTTATAGTCTGTCTTTTGGGGATTACAACGGAATGTAAAATGTATGCTCAATTAACAATATGTTCATTAGGGGTATATTCCGCCATGGTTAACTATTACAGGAATTGGTGACAGTTGTTATGTAGACGAAGCATGCGCCATTGTGAAGAATGCAAAATGTGACTTTGACAGGAACATGTGCGTATGTGACAACACCAGAAATGTTGTCGGAAACGCTTGTGTTCCGAAAGGTAGGAACTTTCAATACCAACTGGCTTAATAAATTCATCTATTTCCTAATGGTTAGGCTATTATTGTATTATCTCTCAGAGCGATCAATGTATTGCACAGTAGTAACGAAATACATTAAATATTTAATGGGCGTACTTAATTGTTGGTGATTTCGTTAATTAGACTTCATAATTGACATGGTTAATGTTTCAACTGATTAAACAGTGCCTGGAGATGCTTGCGAACCGGGCGCAAACCATTGTCAGGGTATTTCCGGAGAAGTATTTTGTGACGCAAATACGAAAAAGTGTTCATGTGCAAGTACGCATAGAATTTCCAATGGCGCGTGTGTACAGAAATGTACGTACTTTCATTTAATTGTTCTGGATTTCAATTCTCTGCCGTAGTTAGTATCAATGTTAAATGTAACACTTGCTAAATACTTCGTAACTGTACTAAATGTTCCGTATACACAATGCAAAAAAGGTCCCTTACAATGACATACAATGATCGTTTTCTTAGGCCCTTAAATTTGTATTTTTTACCCAGCCTGCACAGATGACCATAATTGTGGGGGTACAGCAAATGCGAAATGCATCAACAAAGCATGTAAATGTTCAGTTACATCGGACCTGAACAAGGATAATGGGGCATGTGAAAGCAAAGGTAACGCGGGCATTATGCATATGATATTTCTTGCAAACATTTATACTTTTTATATAAGTGCACAATATATTTTCATGGTACATTTTTCTTTTATGACATATTGCCATGCTATGTTCTATACAACAACAGTTGAAAAGAAAAACACAAATTGGTTAGACTTCTAACTCGGGTTCATATTTGCCACTTTTAAATATGGTAATGCATGTAGTTATATGTTGAACTTTAACTGTTACTTGGATGTAATACAGGACTTGGAAGTTCCTGTCTCGCCGATGCCCAATGCGGGCTTGTCACAGGCGCGATTTGTGACATTGCAAAACCGCGTGTATGTGTTTGTGGAGAAAAGTATGAAATGACCGGTGATCAGTGCATTCTAAAACGTAAGTGTTTATTGATTTGTTTCTTACTCTTTCCAATTGATTTATATTAAATTATAGCTTTAAATGGATGTGTATTTGTCCATTGATTACTCATTTTAATGTGTACTCTTGTATACGATATTAATATTTGTGTTTTTCAGTACCTGGAGTTCTATATCTCAACAAAGTTGACATATTTGTTGCTCAATATATTGAAAAAGACGAGCACTTTGCGATTTTTAGATGTGACTACAGTATAGATTTTGGATTCCATTACAAAATCAAATGGTATAAATGAAAAATATATATAAATATGAAATTTATTTCTTTCCTCATGCTAGAATAATGTAACCGTCATTCATGGTAGGAATGCATTGCAGAATATCAACGTATAATAAACGAATGTTTAATAATTGACATATTTGAGCGTGTTCAAAACTCATTAAAGTGCACTAACTTAAAAGCTTCTAGTTCTACATGTATCATTCTCACATGATACTCGCCAATTTTTCTATAGACAAAGAACAACATTATCGTTGTTAAATTACACAATAAACAACGCGAAACGAAGTCCCGATTTTGAGCGAAGCATGGCAAAAAGTTGTCCAATTACAATTGGAAAAATATATGTCATATCATGTTAGAATCGAAATAAGTTTCGCATTATTGTTGTGTATAGGCCAATAAACAACTCTTTTTCGTTCTGATGCGTGGTTATTAAACAACTCGGGCAAATGCCCTCGTAGTTTAATTCATACACATAAAAACTCCAAATCGTGTTTATGGGCCAATAAACAACGATAAATCGAAAATTATTTCTTAAATAAAATATGTTTACCATATATGGCAAGGTATCTTCATGGCAAAGAGATTTACACTACCAGCAAAGTAGACTCGACTAAAGCATCGGAGGCGTCAGTATTGAAAGACGTCGAACTCTACAATTTTAACTCTAGTGTCTTTCAGTTCGACTCTAAGGTAAATATAAATGTCCAGATACCATGCGTGTACCTTTAACAATTACTACGTATGGGAAATAGTAAACTCCAACACTTGTAAACTGCTTCCTTAGTGTTCAAAAGTTCTTAAAAATTAATATTCAATTCTCGATTTGTCAAAAGTTAATCTAAACTTGCCTTATTATTTAATAATTTTACTTTATATTCAAATGCCATAATTTCTTGTCATAATATGTAAACACGGTTTATATGTATCGCCACTTGCAGTTGAGGTGTAGCGTTACTGCCTACAACGAAAGCGGCACATTTGTAATTAAAACTGTGGAAAGCAGGGAATTCACACCCATGACCGTGAGTATATTAGGTTTGATGCATTGTATGTCTTTTATATTTGTTTTTTTTTTCGAACTATTGGGTCTTCATGGGTGATTGCACTGTGTACAGAAGCAAAATAAGATTGGAACGTTAACATACATTGGAATACCTAACCATTACAGTACATGTACTTAGAAAATGTGTTTATTATCTCCAATGTGTGGAATACAGCGAAGAACACGTCAGTGGTACATCATAGCGCTGTAACATTTAATGAGTAATTTGTCTGATACGCCACAAGTTCGCCCACAGTTGTTCGTTGTCAGATATATGCCACTGTATTTACAAGTGACAAGACAAAGTCCATTATATTGAAATATTGCAGATTTCATCGACATCTCTTACATTTCCACGTGGACAAAGTGCTTCTCTTGCAATCACACTACATGTCCCATTTGGTTGCGGATACCATTCAGGAGACTGTCGTCTTCAATACCTTCTGTATGATCCATCTGACTCCTATGATTGCAAGGACTCGACCATTGCTGTGCTGCACAGTGATACATGCGGCGGTCGAGTACAAGGGTCAACCGGATCTGATGTTGAAACTTTCGCTTTAACGAAGCATGAAACAACTATAACAATAGTCACAAAGAACAACGACAAATATAATCTGAAATCCAATTTTCAGTTGATTCTTCAAACATACTCGGATGATAATCCAAAGGATCTTTGGCAAGGCTTTACAACCATGATTGATGTGAGTCTTCTTTTACCGCTTGCTGTTACATGTTTAATGCTTTGTGGCTGAGTTTATTTTTCATAAATGACGGAGACTATGTGTTTCTTCAATTTTCAGAAACTTGTTTAAGGTTTGTTTTTTTTTGAGACAATTCCCAGTTTCTTATCTAAATATCTATCTATCTTTCCACTATTTATCGTTTATGCTTTAGTATAAGATATCATTTAGTATATTGTAATTAATGTGTTATTTAGGTTCACGTTACTGATGTCCACTCGAATCGAAACAGCCCTTGTTATGCGCACGTCGATCCTCATATGATGACTTTTGACGGACAGTATGCACATTTGTATTGTAATGTCTTTTGGAATCAGTTCTCAATACATTTGCTAATCTAAATGAAATATTCTTCTATTATTGGTTTTGACTGTTTATATGATGGAACTGGTATCTTCCACGTACATGTAATGCCTAATATGATTATACACCGTATATTAACTTTACGTATAATGTTAAAAGTCTCACATATTGTAGCATACACATGTTTATTGCATTCTGTTCAGCTCGTACGAAAACCAGAATTCAGGCGAATTTATCCTTGTTCGTCACAAAAGATACCCTATTGAAGTAAGTTAGTTTTAGTTTTCATTTTCATTATTTTAGTTGCACTTTATATGTAACCGGAACGACGTAATGTAGCATATTAACCATAGTTATTTGGGGCGGCGTGCTATGAAGTTGACACAATAAATGTTGTAGCTCAAAAATGCTCAACAGATGACTATACCGAAACATCTGTTTTTCATTTTCATTAGTCAGTACATGTCCAAAAGAGCAAAGTTTGAATCGTATGTACTGTGGACAAGGTTATACAAAGAGCATATCAATAGCATATCAATTATTGTTTTCCGAACAATAATCAATTATCGTATTAACCTCCAACCCTTTCAAGGTCGACATGATTACGCAGCCTTGTTCAGAATGGGGACCAATACCGACCTGTGCCTGCGCCGTGAACGTACGAGCTGGCGGTGATATATTCACCATCAACCATTGCAGTGGCCACTTAACGAAGTACCTGTCCAATAAGGATGAAGCACTGAAAGTGTACCGGGAAAGTTCTTCAGAATATAAGGTTTGTGCCCAGAACCAGGTCACATTCTTCATATAACATGTCGAAAGTTGCACACATTGGTTTACTACTACTTATAAATCACAATAATAAGAATATAGCGAAATGATAATATTATAACAATTATATTGACACTATAGATAATCCTGCCAACCGGAATGTCTGTCAATATTTACTTAATGACTTGGGGCAACTATGTGATGAATGTTGACATTTACCCATCACCCCACGACGTCAACCAAGTTGAGGGTCTGTGTGGCAATTTCAACGGCAATCCAGAAGACGATCTGATCATGCGCGACACGGGATCTTTGTGGACACCCAGTTCGGATAATTCTGGCAGGGTCTGGTATTCGGCGGAGTATCCGGATGAGTTTTCATTCTCGTGGGAGTAAGTGTGTTAATTTGTTTTATTCAACATATATACAATGACAAAACAAAATTGTATATGATAAATATATTTTTGGCGTTTGTGTTTATTCAAACAACTATATTAGCCTATTTCTATGTTTTAAATACAATTATATATAATTATATCACATTTTAGTTAATTAGGTAGGTAAAATCCATCTATTATGAATAATTTTAAATCCGATTATCAAAAGTCATTTACAGCTTACTCTGCTGACAAACTACACTTCATTTAAACACTTATTTATGTTTTCTGTTTAAAGCCTAACCCACAAATGGAAGGAGAGTTTGCTCAACCCAGTTGTCTACGAGAATACGTTGCCATGGAATCGGGATCAAACCTATTGTATTTGTCCAGGAATACCAGCAAACAACTTTAAGTCCGTGTGCTCCAAAAATGCGGACGATTCTTGTAACAGTCCTGTACTAAGACAAGGGAAATTGATAACCGGTACCCTGCGTGTGTCAAAAGATAAGAGGGACACAGAACCTGAACACAAGAAACACCACCGAGTAGAGGAAATGTTTAAGCAGCGCCTCGATGAAATGACAAAGTCATGGAGAAACAAAGTCTTGCATCTACGCAACAAGGTAGAATAAATAAATATTTTGGAAAATTACTTCCACTGAATCAGAAACAACTACCTCAAGAGAGGTGAATTAATTATTTTAAGGCTAATTTTGCATTACAATTGGCGCTAACATGTTTCTAAATTGGCTTTTATATGCATTATATGACGTGAATGCCTAATCGTCATGTTATAAAATCGATTGTTTAAAAGCGAGAAACCACATCGCCCCCTGCAGCAATGAGCCCGGACGATGCACGTGTGTACTGTAAAAATGCATTCCTAAGTTGTGCAAGTGTACAAGCGGCAAAGGATCAGATTGATACGGATCTTAATAAGACATTGGAGGACTGCGCATTCGACATGGCGGTAAGAATTGTGTTATTAGCTCAGTATTGGTATAAGCTAAATTGTGTGATTGTACTTGCCAAAAATTCATTGTTAAGAGTTTATTTCTAGTATCTAGTAACGCTGAAGATGAACACTGTCGGAGATTGCTTATAATGAACCGTTCGTGTTAATAGAATAGTGTGCAGTTAATAACCATAACATAAAAGAAATACTATTCTGTCCAAATAGATTAAACAGGTTAAACACTTTTATTTATTACATGTTTTCATAAAAGTTAAGTTGGTTTGTATTTGGTATTGTTTTACAGATAGATGCATATTTCTCACACATTAAGACATTAGTCACTTTAACGATGAAAATATAAACTATTTTGACAGTTATGTTGATGATTCGTATGTAGAGGGCGCTTACATTAATATATTGTAATTTTAATAGTATGTTGAGCCACAACAGAATCAGGAACATGCACCGCATTTTAAGAAGTTTGTGAAATTATGTGTCTTTTAGACGACTGGGAATTCACAGTGGGTTACTGCACATTGTGATGCACAGACACAGGCACTGCAGATGGAAATCCGGAAAAACGAGACTATAGCTGAAACATTTCCAGACATTGTCACAATCGTAAAAGACAACTCTTGTCCTTCAAACTGTAACAGTAATGGAAAGTGCATTGAAGGTATCCTTGTGATTACAAATTAATCGATATATCGTCCCTTGACAGCCAAACGGGCCTATCAGCATATGTGCAAAGAAGGCTGATAGGCCCTTTTGGCTTTCAATAGACGAATTATGTGCTTTATATAAAGTTTGACAACTTGCTATAAATGTTTGACTGTGTAATACGTTCAATAACATGTGATTTCAGGGGCATGTCAGTGTTTTGACGGTTACGGGACGGACCTATGTCTTATACAGCTTTCGGCACCGCCCGGTTTGCAGGAAATTGGCAACAATGGAAAATGTGATACAGGAAAAGGAGATGTGTGTGACTGCATCCCGATAGTTGGTAACGGCTTTGTGGAGACCGCCATGTGTAACGTGACCTTGTTGGAGGCTAGTGAATATCACATATCAAGCATCGTTGATTAAAAAGTGCATGTGGAATTTGTAATAACATATTATCTAAAACAATTGAGCTTCGATTCAAGGTTTATGAATTCTAGTACTTTGTGTATTTTCAGACAAATGAAAATAATGTCTTCACGACGGTGCAGTCCTTCAGCCTCCCGTGCGTTTACAATGATCTGAACGAAGTGTGCGCTCCTGTGATAGATGCCAAGCGACGACGTAAAAGGTCCCCACATATGATCACGGCGACCATGTATCAGATTGCCGTTAGTAACGACGCTGTGCACTTTTCCAACCCATCTCACGTTGTTGTTTTGGATACTACATGCCAGGATTTTTACGTTAATTCCGCTGGACACACTGTCATGGTTTTGAAGGATGGCTTCTGTTATATTGACGGCGTGTGTGTTGGCGAAGGCACTTCTGAAGATGGTTCGTGTCAGGAATGCAAATCAGGGTCCTCTAAGTTTGAGTGGACATACGGTAAGAGTGTATTGATGTATTGATGCTTTACAAATACGGTAAGAGTGTATTGATGTTTTGATGCTTTACAATTATCTATCCATTTGTCATAAATCGGTAAATATAGTAACGGCATTTGTTTTATTTGCTTTGTGTAAGTTTGTGCAATGTACAATCTTTAAAACATTCTACACAACAGTCTGCGATGAAACCAGCAAAGACGACAAATCAAATACGTTGGGCATTGCTATTGGAATACCTATCGGAGTATTGGTGATCATTGGAGTAATATTCGCATGTGTTCTGGTTGCGAAGAAACAAAAACAAAACAAAACAGTTCAAGCAAGGTAGTATGCTAAAACTTAATAATGAAGTTCATTTCAAATGGTTTAATTTCAATAATATGTCATTTTAAATTATTGTGTAAATATTTTACTGGCAGACATATATTGAATGTCTTTCAATAAAGCATGAGTTCGCATGGCTATACTCTCAACTAAATGATGCATTTACCATTACACTGGTCAAATAGTTAATTAATATAGCATGTTTATTTCTTTTCACAGACTTCATGTTGGTCTCTATGACTCTACTCCTTCCAACAAGAAGTTTCATCTGCGTGTAGAACCGGGTGTTTTTACATCTGAGCCTGTACCCATGCATGTTGATGGCGATGACTTCGCGTTTAAATGGCCAGAACAGCGGGAGGGGAATCCGAACAGACGCTTCAATTTTTACGCACCAGCGATTGAAAGATCAGCAACCGCTATGTCTAATTCCATGATTGAAATGAATGACTCCTCACAATATAAATAAGTAATACAACGCTTAGAACAAGCCCAAACTAAATCTGCATAACATTGTATATCTCAAATGATGAGTATTTATTTTTCTTGAGTATTTAAGGTTGTCACAAAACAATATTTACATCGGAAAGAAACAATTAACATGTTAATGATTGTTGGTGGTTTGAACTTTGTGGTCACACAGGAAAATAATACGTTAGACATGATAAAGTAACACTCATGAAATCATATCATATGTTAGTACTACAAAATTAATACTATGCATAGTTGTTTTAGCAGATATAAGACAGCGGTTTACAATCTTAAAAATAGTATTATTGATTAATAATGCATATTAACATTTTTATTTTTCGTAGAAGTGATTTGTATTTAGCTACAATTTATATGTTTTTATTTTATTTTGTATTTTCTAGAGGTGTTTTGTTGTTTAAATTAACTCTTTTCATTTTTTGTTATGCGCTTTGTTGACTTTTACCTTTTATTACGTACATATTGCTTTTCCCAAACTCTGGCAGAAATGAATAAATTCAGCGATGCAAGCAAGCAAATTATTTTCCAATAGGATATAGATCAATGCTACCCAAAGCGATTAATATGTGTTCGTCGAATTGTCTATTATTCATATAGTGAAAAAGTTAGTTTCTTTCATAAAGCCTAAAAGCTAATATCCGGGAGTTAATTGTATCAAACGAAACCCAATTAATCTGGTAACAATTAGAAATAATAACTAAAACTTTAATTAACATCAATTAACAAACTGTAATACAGTTGTTTTTACTAAGATTAGTTTTTAAATAATATAGTAAAGATGTACACTAGTGAGAAAAGCAAGTATGACATTTACCGTTCTTTTTATACAGGTTTGTGTTTGAAAAGGACAATGCTAGTGTATATAATAGGTTAACACAGTGCGTACACAACTCCTTTAGAATGTTGAGTGTAAAGATAATTAATAATGTAATTAATAACACGTGTTTGTGTTTCTAGTACTGTTTGTAATATTTAGAAATAAAATCTTAACACACAAAAGCGTATAAAACATGTTTTGTTTATTTTGTCCGTTTATCAAATACGGTATGTTCTTCCTTCGATACTTATATACTTACAATTAATAACCGTAAAACACAACCAAACAAAACAATTACACCGATTAATGTATCTGATTTACGCTACGATCGATATGTAGACAATTTGACAAAAGTAAGCACATATGTATATTCGATTGCAACTGTATATGTTTTATTTAAACGGCAATATCACTAAAGTAATTGAAAACGGACCTAATGATGACATTTTATATATTTCAGTAAGTTTAGTAAAAGTGTATGAATAAAGCGACAAAAGCGTGCATCAATAGTTAATAAAATGTAACATATTTAAATAAATCTTAAATATACATGAACACTACAGCTTAGTGCACTAAACGTGGTGTTAGTTCGCCAGTTATATTGTTTAAAATTAGAAAACATATTTGAAAATGAAACATCTCATAATAATATACTTCACGTGCATGTATACTGCAAGATGCATAAAATGGAAACTATAGGTTATAGTTAGATACCAGTAAATAGTCGGGAAATTCCCAATTGTCAAAAGTAGGCCGTGTATCATATATTTCGTTTATTCCCTTCTATTAACAGATACATTTCGCATAACGGAAACTGGTTTAACTGCTGATTTCATACAGAATTAAACAACGCATCTCCATATCAATTTGATGTATCGTGAAACCGAATAAATTGAATTTGAAGATTCACCAGTTTATTTATCGTAGGCAGCGATAGAAACAACTATCACAAATTCCGCCAATGTTTATAACGTCTACAGCTGTACAAATTTATCAAACCTTACGTTCGAAATGTCTACTATCCAATCATGATGATTTTAATAAAAGCTCAAGGTCCGCTTTGAAATTACATTTTATCAAAACTCATTTAATTTTATGTGTAAAGAGGATGAGAGCATATTGACAAAATCAAAGTATTGCATCCTTCCTTGGACTTTAAAACACTTTTCATACGTAGACATACCAACAACTATTCAACTATTATTGAATAGTTGTTGGTATTTCAATGACACTGTCAATGCGCGTGTTTTCCAAATCGGTCAGTTAATCTTGGGTAAACACAATTCCGATATATAAACAGACTCTGTGTTGATAAATAGTTTACAAGGTTGTCAAAATGTTTTTCGAATTAGGAAAACGTTCTTAAATCGGTTTTAGTATTTATTGGTGTAGAAATGAGTAACATTGTTTTATGATATAGTTACTTTATAGAATTAACTTTAAGAACACTGGTTCAATCTTGCATATGTACAGAGTAGTCTTAACCAGACAATAAGATCAATTAACAGAGCGAAAAAACATCGAAAGCATACCAGCGTTTAACGAATGCAGTGAATACTGAACAAATGCAGTTAAACGATCAATATAATGCAAAAATCAACATCTAGTATTTACCGGACGGTAATTATAAAAGACGTACACATCAATAGAAATTGGTTCTTTGTTCAACTCAGGAGCGGGTCCAGGATAATGGGTTAGGGTGCTGTTATGACCCCTTCATATTTTCTTTGGGTCAGCAGTGATCAGCTACAGATCCGTATCAAATATTTATAATACATTTTTGCACATCATCATCATCATTATCGCCACCATCATCATCATCGTCGTCAAATGCACTTTGTATCACAGAATATAATGATATTTTACCGTATTGTGTTCGAAAGACGTGTTAATTCATCTGTACGTCATGCACCTGTTTTGGAAATAAACTGCCACGGTTTGATGTGCCTGTCCACTAAATACGTATTTGACGTTCAATGTTATATATAAGGAACATCTTTAAACATAGAAATCCGTAGCTGACTACATACAAACACACACGCATCAAGAATGTTTTTGTATTCTTCAATTACCGAAGTTTAAAAGTGTCTTTTCGAAATGATTGTCATTAAATAACTCACACGATCACAGCCATGTTCATCAATCGTATGTTGTGTTTTTTTTATCGAAACAAACTAACCAATAGATAGACGAACATGTTTTACACGAAATATTGTGCAAGATACTCGTATGATTGCGTTGTGAACTATTAAAGCAAGTGATGCCGACTTTGTGTCAATTTCGCTGAAATATGGTGTCGGGAAAAATATGAAATCGCCAGGAATTGGAGCCAACGTTGTGGACACCCCTCTACTTTATCAGGTTAATTCTTTCTTATGAATGGAAAAAAACAGTATGAAATTTGGTGTGATTGCTAAAACCCCGGTCACACTGTCACGATTTGGCTACGACAGCCCACGATTGATCGTGGACGTGTTAATCGTGATGAGTCGGGATGCACAATGTCCCGATTGTATCTTCCTACGTATACCAACGGTTGTTGTACGACGAGACTACGAATATCAACAACACTTGCAGGTTTCCGCAGCCGATTCACCACGGTTTCACCAAGATATAATACAATCTGTTACGGCTGTAATACGCTAGCTTCAGGTATACGCTACCGTAACAGACGATTACAGACGACTGTTAACGTTTGTAGTAAGATTAAAGAAGATTCATCATGATAAACCTACGAGCAGCCAATAATTCTCACGCTTCTCTGCGCTTCATGGCTATTTTGAAGTCACGATGCCTCGTGCATAATCGTGACACCAACGTAGGCAAACGAAGTGAGGGCGTAGTAACATCGCGATAAACCGTGATCCATCGTGTACGTTCGTCAGTAGTCATGATAGTTGTCGCTGAAGATCCTACTGGAATCGTAACTGAACTGTAGGGCAAGCGTAGAAATCCGTACCATATACGTAGCAAAACGTACCATAACGTACTACAATCTTATAACATATATGTCATAAAATCAGTCACGATTTATCACGATTAAACACGAAAGGCCACGAATGTCTCTATGATGGCTGTAAGAATAAGCAAGATTGAGAGACGATGGCACTAGGATTGTACGATTTGGAAAACTCGTGGCGGCGCAACGATAAGCCACGAATGTTTTGAATATGTTCAAAACTGTCGTGGCGTTTCACGGTCGATAATGATCCCGCAAGATTCTTCAAGATTCACACAGATGCCGGTACGCTTGTGTTCTCGCTTTACCACGCTTCGTCAAGATTTTGTAAAAAAAACTGGCAATCGTAGCCAATTCGTGACAGTGTGACTGGGGCTTAAGAGATAATTGAACAAAAGGTTTGTCGATTTAGGTTTACATTTTTGGGACTTATGTACTTATTGAGACAAAATTGTTTAACCTCGGAAGTAGTCATTGATTTGACCTAAATTATTATATTTATACGAAAAGTATATATTTATTTAATGCAGTATCCTGTGCATTAGGTGTATTGCATCTGACATCTTTATATTATAAATGAATTTATAAAATAAAACAATATCATCCATATAAAATTGTATATACCCATTGTTTATAGTTTATAGTTTTCGCTGAACTTTGGCGCCGGTACAACGATGTAACTAAGAAATCTTAGGAGGCAGGCTATGTCGGGTATGTTTTACTGAAGTTAATATGTATATTTTTTTGCAAAAGTGAACTACAACAACAACTGCTATTACTGCTACTACTACTACTACTGCTACTACTACTATAACTACTATTAATACTACTTCTACTACTACTACTACCACTACTACTACTCCACTACTACTACTACTACTACTACTTCTACTACTACTACTACTACTACTACTACTACTACTACTACACTACTACTACTACTACTACTACTACTACTACTACTACTACTACTACTACTACTACTACTACTACTACTACTACTACTCTACTACTACTACTACTACTACTACTACTACTACTACTACTACTACTACTACTACTACTACTACTACTACTACTTCTACTTCCACTACTATTACTACTACTACTACTACTAGTACTACTACTACTACTACTACTACTACTACTACTACTACTACTATAACTACAACAACAACAACAACTACTACTTCAACTACCATACTATTACTACTACTACTACTACTACTACTACTACTAATGCTACGACTACTACTGCTACTACTACTACTACTACTACTACTTCTACTACTACTACTACTACTACTTCTACTACTACTACTACTACTACTACTACTACTACTACTACTACTACTACTACTTCTACTACTACTACTACTACTACTACTACTACTACTACTACTACTTCTACTACTACAACTACTACTACTAAATTATATAAATAATAATATTATTATTATTAATAGTAATAATGATAATAGTAGTAATACTACTACTACTACTAATAATAATAATAATAATAATTATTGTACTAATAATAATAATAATAGTAATAATATTAATAATAGTAATAATAACATTATTATTTATGTTCAAAGTTAATGCAAACTTTGTAAAAAATATGTTGAGAATGCTATTTCTTTTAAGACCGTACGGATATGGGCGGCACAGTGTTGTACTTCACCTGGTTTTATTCTTCCTCATTTTGACAGGTGGGTAAAACAAAATTAATTTATTTTCGCATAATTTCTGTTGAGACGATTTTTAACTTAAAATTTCCATAACGATATAGTATTCTATATGATTTACTGAAAAACATAAATTTATATATTCTATGCCATAGTATGGTTTAAACATTTAATTTCCTGAACCATTGACAGAATATATTTGCATTTATATTTTGATGTTGACTAAATTATATAAAACGGTAGAATTTTATCAAAATATTGTGTTTGCAATACATTTGTTTCATATATGAAATTCATATACGATAAATCGAACACAGGTAGATCACAGTGACATTCATGGTCTACATTTACCATGTTTGCATACCGTGTTTATAAAAAAAAAACTTTTTTATTTATTTTTACATTTGTACGTCACCGCGTGTAATAAGTTTTATTTGGTTTAATGCGTCGCTTGGACAAATTGACTTTATATTAGGACAGCTTTATATGTTTGATTTTTATCTAAGATCGTACGTACGGAGGATGTTTGGACGACAATGATTGTCATGACCTATGGAACCCCATTTGCTACAACGGCACAGCACGCTGTAACTGCATGAGAGGGTAATGCACAAGACAATTAAAAGAGTTCAGTCTCTTCAAGAAAACATTGTGACGAACGCGTCAGAGTTGAATCAGTCGAATTAGTTCCCTCCCTTTTCCTTTATAAAACGTTATTATTAAATATATTGGCTGTCAGAGGCACCAGCGCCTCGTGATGCCGCGCGCACACCGCTCGGCGGCGGTCTCGTAGTTTTTATTTGTATTTTTATATAATTTTAGTCCGACTCAGTGTTGTAATAGATATGGTGTTCACCTTGTAATCGGAATGAAGTGAGTTCGATAGACCTACAATTTCAGGAGCAATCAAGGACCCACGATTTTTAACATTATTAAGTTTGGTCAATTTTGTAAGTTGAGACTAAGTTTAAGGCCTGGTCTCACGACTACGAAGGTGTTGAATCTCAAACTTAGTCTCAACTTAAAATATTGACCAACAGAAATGCTTGTAACATTTAACTTTAATTTGTATTGGTTTGATGTTGAAAAATAAGACTAAGATCTGACTTAATAATTTGTGTAGTCGTTAGTGGTTCTACCCAGTTAACAGACCTTCTACTTTGCAATACAATGTAAGAAAGACACATTATTGAATTACAGTATCAGTAATGGGTAACAAAGTAAGCATATCTTAAGGAAGAAAATGCATGTACGTTTGAAGTTATGCTACATGTTATTTGTAGTGTTTTACATGCAAGCAATGTCGTTGACATTAGTTACCTATAATAACCATGTATTTATATATATTTACTTTAAACAACAGATCCCTGTTATGGTTCTGATTGCAAATTTCTTTTGCATGAGTGTCAGCTTGACTACATGTATTGCGAACCATGTAATCCTTCGTGTATGTTTTTTAGAACCGTTCTACAATAATTTATTTTAATGTGTGTTTAAGAAGATTACGCGAATTTTCATTATAGCACAATTTGATAATTTGATTATATACATCTTAAATGTTATTTTGTGAATTATATGTTTTTAATTCTTAATTAACACTCGTTTTAATTTAATTTTAAGCGGGCTTTGAACGTAATGAAGTCTGTCCTCAACAGAATTATGAATGTTTATATCACGCCATATGTTATTGTAAAGATGGGTTTAGAAAACTTGGTCAGGAATGTGTATCAGGTACCTTTCAATTTGTAGACATGTATGCTGAAATGCATCTACCGTATTTTTTTTACCTTCTTTTTTACAATATAAGTTAAATTACCAACAGAAACGTCAGCAGAAGAGACACCCTTATTGAAATATTCTGGTCACTTTTTAGGCAAGTAATCAATTGCCAATTTAACACAGTATAATACTCACAACACAACACAAAACATTACATAATTTAAAACTGGGATCACCGCCTTCGGACAGTCAATGCGAAGCATTGGGGGTTTAAACCGGTTAAAAGGAATCCCGAACTGCATTTGGACCATAAATAATCATGATACGCATACATGTTAAACAAATACATGTAATCATTAAATATTAACTGAAAATGATTTTTAATACTTCTGCAAACAGAAAACAAATACAGATCTGATTAACTCTACAAAACGTGAAACATATATTACATTGACAGTTGTAGGTTCAATTCGCATGAACATTCGCAGTATTTATAATGGTTTAAAGCTGTTTACTCATCAAAGTGGTTCGACACAATGTTAAAGCTTATTAACCAAACTGAACCGATGCATTATTCAATGTTGAAATAATTCTTTTTCAAAAAGCATGTCTATGATTAATAATACGTTTCTTCGCCATTTATGTTAATACCTTCCCTACTACCTTTTAATCAAATGTATATAAGGCATGTTTATTTACATAATACATGGACGAAACGTATGAACATATATATACTACTACTTTGTAATATACCCATTAATTATCATACACGTGTAAGATCAATTTCTGTATTAATTAATATTGGTGTTTCACTTTAGGCGTTGGTTTAAAATGCAATCCATACAAGGACGTTTGGGACTGCATTGACTACAGATACCAGGGGTACTATGGCAAGACTATGTCTGTGATTCGAGGTCTCTGACAGGCACATGTAACACTGATGTGCTTAAAGAAAATAACGATCTATGTGTGTCATGTAAGTTGTCTTTAATGATTCAAATGATGAAAATGGGTGTTATTGATATGTTATTAACCTCAATGGTAACTGACGAATACGTTTTCGCAGTAATTTAAAGGGCCAGTTATGTAATTATATATAATACATTTGGTCCGTTGTTCAAGCCTTGGTAGCGTATTCCTCTAAATTTAATGATTCTAGTGTCAATTCATCAAGTTTACAGTTATTCGCATGAGTCTTATAGTGAACTAAGTCACGATTTGAAGATATGGAGATCTTTCTTCTGGTTCCCATTTTCTTAGCATTTGAAACCCCTGTTAGAAATATTCCTTAGTCCCAATTTGCGCTAACTCCACAATGTTTACACAAATTGTAGCAATATATTGGGGTATGTAATGTATGCTAGATCACTATTACTAACAATATTGTTTCAACGAATCGCAAGTCTCATTTATGTTACATGATCTGCATTAATAGAATGTTATACTATTAAAGATATCTCCAAACATTTGTGAAAAATAGAGTAAGCAATGTCACTATCACTAATAATCACTAATATCACTAATAAAATACGTTACTTTAAGCATGTGTGCTTAACAAACATTCTTCATGGCATGATATGTAAGTAAATATGTAAACACGATACTTACCTAAACATAATTTGTAATACTTGCCTAATAAATAAGTGACATATTTTCTATGTTTAGAACAAGAAATGTATATAAACAGACAATCGGCGTTGAAGGTAATATTGACATGTCATTTTTACCCTTAACATAATACAAGATGGCCTAGATGATCGGTGACGTGACTTCTCGGACCCCTGATTGTTCGATCCCCACCGAATTTCGCACACCATAAGAAAACTTATCGGACCCCAAAATAAATTTGAGATAAAAATTCAATCATTATTTATATCTGTACTGTGAATAAACCGGTCATACCGATCCATGTTTTCACCATTGATACATGAATAACCTAAATAATTTACGTTAATATAATTGCTACATGTATATGAGTTTGTCAGGCACATTTAACAAATTAACAATGTAATAAAATATTTGCGGGAATAAATTAAAATAATAATGTATCAGAAAACTGTAGTTATTGTTATGCAACATACCACACGTACCTCTTATACACACACAGCTCGAAATAAAATAAACATTTATACTGTGTATCTCAGTGAAAAGCAATCTTCAGGGAACATTTCGCGCATTTAAAATATTGATGACTTCATTTTTGATAACACAAACATAAAAGTTCCTTAGACTATGGCGATTTAAAAGCAAATATGATAGGATATGATGTATCAAATGTATAACTATTATTGCAAATAATGTATTCTTGCTACGCAAATGAAGTAAACGTAACATGAATTCATTTCGACGTATTCCGAGACTTATATAAATCATTTGTATAGATCAAATAACATCAAGTTGATAGAAAGGTGCAAATCTAAACAATTTTTTATAAAACACAACCCGATATTCAAATTCAAAATAACATGCAGAGTAAATTTATAAATTTAAACTTTAAGTTTATAAATATAAACTCTAAGTTTATAAATATAAACTCTAAGTTTATAAATATAAACTCTAAGTTTATAAATATAAACTACTCATTTATTGAAATATTCGGATTTATGATTCTCTAGACACTAATTGATGCATGTATATTTACACAGCTATACAACAGCTGATACTTCGCGCGCTATTTTTAGAATTGTTCTAAAAAGTGTAGAACTCACTGGAATTATTGAGGACATTGTAAAATTGCTACTAATAGAGCATGCCGCTAGGTTAAACAAAATAGTTATTTCGTTCTGTGAATGAATATAACATTCTGAATATAACAGTTATGCTCATATCTAGGAGGTGCGTAGAGGATACATTTTTAATTATATGTTAACCGCTTATGTAAACAAGTCTGCAAATTGTAAACCCAACAATTATGCAACAATTATTGATCGACATTAAACCATTGTTTTAAGTTTGCATTCCTTAAAATGCACCCGCGCAAGAAAATTTGCCAAATAGAATAATGGTAATCAATTTCATCGCTGCATAATTCACTTATTGCGCCAAATTTCTAGCTTTTAATTGGTACACATTTACAAGAAATCTATGTCAAAGGTGATCATAGACAGCTACGCCGAATTTGTTTTGTCTGTTGCAAGTGTACCTACTCAAATTATGCAATACTGGAGGTGTAGTTTCATCTATTTGTGCACTATTTTCGAAGAAGCAATATTTTATTTTAATTTCTCAAAACTTTCTACCATAAACTGTTCCATTAAATATTGAATATCATTTTAAAATTTGGTTAAATTATTGTTTGCATATGTATTATTCATTCATAGTTCTTATAGTAAATTCTCGAAAAAAAAAGAAATTCGAAAATATGCCACTTCACAATAAATCTTCAAGAAATTATTTGAATCAAACACTTGTGTTTGAAGATGCTCTCTTTTAAGCCGAATCCTCAATTTCAACTTGTTAAGTAAATTAGTCACATCAATAAGAATATCTCATCTTTTATTTACATCAATTTTGTTGGAAATAAAGTAGTACTTAGCATCCTGATGCAACATATCCGATATTTCGTTTTGCTCTCAACTGAGCAAAAATCATTTTCACTTATCAATTAAGCAATATGTATTGATCATAATGAGCTATATACAACTATAACAATATAGACATAAACATACTTACATTTTTTTCTGCTGATTTTGAACAAGTTTACTGACTTATTTAACTTTATTTAATTTGTATTCACTATTTTTAAATGAGTTTACGTACCATATCATTGCAGAGTTGAGTATAGTGGGTAACACCTGTGTGTCCTTTAACACCCATTTTCTTTACAAATTATCGAAGAACACCAATTGCTATTGCCTTAATTTTATAAGTGTGTCTTTGTACTAGGGATGGCAATGAATACCAAAATCGGTATTCAAATAGTCGCATTTTTATTCAATCGGATATTCGAATATTCGCATATATTATCATATTTACTGCTTTGAGCTTTGATATTTAGCCGACATACTGTCATTTTTTGTATAAGGTTTCAGTACCTACTCCGAATAAAATCTTCCTTAACAAATTGCACAAACATTCGAAAACATTTATGACGCGCTATTAAGGATTAAATAAAAGAAATAAACGTGCCGGTTTTAATTGTTCTTTCATTGGAAAAGATATTAATAATCCCTAACCCACATATTTCTAATCTATTTGGACACGTGTCTGTCAATAAGAATATTTTTAATTTGAGCAACATGTCTTAGCTATAATAACCGCTTAATGTGTGATCGCACTATTGTAATTTTGTTACACTTTCAAAGTGTTAACTCCATTTAACCCTTGTGGTTTCACGTTGTCTGATAAAGGCGTGTGCTACTGGCAACTAGACACTTATCCGTATATTCAATATCTCTTAATCTGACACGTGACACGGGGCCATTATATTGAAAACACTGAATAACTTGAGGTATCTATGGATAAAATCCTTTTTTATATTGAAAGAAAGCTACTTATGATCAGATGTTTTAAAGTAATACAAATCTGCGAATGGTCGAGTGGCGTTTTAACTATTCGAATAGCGATCATTCAATCGAATATTCGAATAGATTTGCCATCCCTACTTATACCAACATATATATCGATCGGCATCACTGTAGATCTCGGCTTTGGATGTCAATCAACCTTGGACTGCGGACGCAAGTCCAATATGACATGTGTAGATGGATTTTGTGCATGCCGAAATGGCTTTCTGATAAGGGACTCCAAATGTATCTGGGGTAAATAGTTTACTATACTTAGACTTTTTATTTATTAACGTGCATATTTGTAATACTTAGGGATTGACTAGACCTGATTGGTTGAGTACAGTTGCAAATGTAACATAATAACATAATTATCAACGCAATTATGTGATTATGTCTTTTAATATAATAACATGCATACGAAATTGTATATTCATGTCAAACGGCGCGTGATTTATTGTGCCCTGAAGCTGTTACCAAGCACGGCACGAATATTTCGTCGTGTTGGTCACTGCTGTTATTGTTAATTAGAAAACATAATACCCATCGATGTTTTACTTCAAAGCCATGGATGCTCGATGCACATCGAATGAGGACTGTGTGTATAAAGATATAGAGTGTCAAACCACAAACAAGGGCTCATTTTGTCGATGTCCAGCAGGAACTGCCGTGAACCCCATTGATAATACAACATGCGGTCAAGGTGGCCAGAACATGCATTGTTGTTTCGGTAATAAATAAAATTGCTGTTTGTTTTTTGCTTCTATGAATCCATGCTAACAACATATTTGGTGTAGACTGATGTAATGGTTTTACATATATGCGTATTTATTTATATATTTGTGTTTTCCCAATGAGAGGCGGGCATTTACGAGGGTAGACTACGAAAGTTTGTATCAATATTATTTTTTGGCAATATAATCTTAGCAACCGTAATGTCCATAATTTTCTTTGCTTACGTGTGCTAGTTGTTATTTAACTACATTCAATACATATTTTAGTAATTTATTTAATGTGTGGTCTTCTTTTCTTGTCGGTCGTGGGATTAGACACTTTGTACCATTATATAATTTGACTTATCAATAAAATTAACCAGAGGTTCGTCCGATTTAAAGTAATGTGCTGGTCCATATAGAAAACAAAAGTACTTATATCTGAACATTTATTGTATTTGTTTATAAGGATGAAATATTTCAGTGTATGGATCAAGCTGTGTTGATACTCACATGTGTGGAGACCCAGATGCCTTACCAGATGTCTTACCGGCCCTTTTACACAAACACAGCATTTCACTGTAATATAGACAACGTGTGTTCCTGTGCATCAGGATTTAGACGAAACACAGAAGTGCAGACTTGTGAACAAAGTAAGAGTTAGCAGTGCAATGTTGGAATCATATATTGTTCAACAATGTACAATAAGTACCTCATTTCACATACCATGCATTACTGCCGACTGGTAAAGAACTGTTTTGTTGTCAAATATGTGGTTCAAAAAAGCACATCACAACTAAGAAACAAAGACGTATGTAATTATTTTCTAAAACGTCTAAACCAGAAGTGCCCACAATGCGGCGTTCCTGGAATAAACCTGGCACGTCTATGTTATAAGTTTAGACTTAGTCTTAGTATCCGCTAGTTTAATGCTTAAAAAAGACACATGTGTCGTTACTGTAATCACAATTTTCGATTAATACTTTTTTTATAATTTTATATTTGACCTGTGTTTATTATGATCTCGTAATTGTTCAACATGTTTTAATATCAGCATTATATTTTGCTCTGCTATACAATTTATTATTTTCAGTTTATAGATCTAATAGTTCCAGCGACGTTGATTGTTCTTCGAACAATGACATCGACACAAACGTGTATGTGTGCAACGCTGGTAATAACTCATGCGATTGCAGCACTGGTTTTACTCTTGAACACGTTTTGTTTTTCAGAGAAATATATGCAACGGTATGTGTGCAAACAAAAGGTAACACATTTGTTCACGCATCAGACAGAGTTAACTTATTGTGCTTAACGCTTCGTATTTGTAGCTTTTTTCAGTTACTAGTATACTACGGTTATGCATTCACACGTCATTTTGTAAACATGTTTATTGGTATAATATTACCGATTTATTTTAGAGCATACGAGTGGTGTTGTGAAGCGGACAGTGACTGCGCTCGCATGGGAGACAATTCTGTGTGCAACAGAAGCTTAATGTGCAGCTGTGCTAAAGGCTATATAGAACACGATGATAAGTGCATGTTGTTTAACTATAGTGCAATGCGACGTTCTTAGTACAAACTGCTGAACACCAAGTAAAAGTACTGCCTTTCTAGTATGTTCTTGCCGTACGTTTAATAAAAACAACAATTTTCTTTTTAAATTTCCCATACGCCTCACAGCAATTACTTCCACTAGGAGACACAATAATTGCCATCACCTGGAATAGCCAATTTTGATTTGTTTTTTTATTATTATTTTATAAGACTCCATCAACAATATTGCAAATAAATTAAGCACATAACGCAGTCTCTATTAAGGAAGCGAACATTAAGCGTTGTAATCAAATATGAAGTATTTTAATTTTGTAATTTTATCGTTTAATACACATAACATATATAGCTATTAGAGAGAACATCAAATTGAAGCCTAATTTATTAATAACTGTAATGAGTTTGCGAAACAATTAAGGAAATGTAAATACTGCATTTTACAAGACATATACTCGACTTATTGTGGGGCAACATTGACCTGGCACTGATCAAATTTCGTGGATATGTTCGGTAGTTTACGGGAATAAAAAAAAGATACAAATATATTTGAAATTTGATCCAAAGTTGATTTACGTTTCTTGTGTATGAACTATTTGTTAGTCTAGAAGTAAACTTGCCGACTGACATGAATTGTTTTGTGGGTTCAAACCTCGGCCAGATATGTTATTTATTTTCTTTTTGTAAACGTGTTTTATGATTCGTATACTTTAACGATACAACAGTGTTAATGTTTACTCTGTTAATACTGAACTAATTTAATTGGGTTTGATTTAAACCTTTATTGCCACGAGTAAGTTACACGGTATGTTTTAACATATCTATTAAATTTAATAGAATCAAACTAAATGTTTTAATATCAATACAATCCCAGCTCGCAGAATGCATCCTTTTTCAGTTTGTTTCCTTATCGAATGTACAAGGGAAAAAGATGGGTGAATATTCAAAGCATTATAAGAATATGTGGATCAGTTCCCTATCAAATATAATAAAGCACATAAAACGCTCGATATACTGGAACTATCTGGTGTATCGATGTTAACCAAATAAATATCATTGAATATTCCAATGTTCCAGACAATACATTGCATATTCAGCAAAACAAATGCAAATAATAATGTTTAATTTTAAAACCAAACCGTTTGAGGATGCTATATTTACGGACATTAAAAACTCCAACAACCACAGAGGTAAAACAAACAATAAGAATAATTTACGATGAAGGTGTTGGCACATCGGTTCTTTCTAGGGAGACCGGAAGTGGAGACAGATTACCAATTATGACGAAGCCTATTCATAAGATTAATGGGAATACATAAAGGATATTAACTGATTTCGGTAAATGGTCCAATTTTATTTCACGAGTTGTTAAGATCGGCGCTGACCAAGTGCTTTCCAGTTTATTAGTCAATACACAGAGTACAGCACAGCACAAATAACAAATGTTGGACTAACTTAAGATACAAAGTATTCTAAGACATAGACTAACGATATAATAATACTGCTGAACGTACGTACGTACATATGATCGAAGTATTGTCCGGATCAGAATTCTGTAAAGCATTTAAGGATTTTCAAATAACTTGGCAAAAGTGATAAGCATAATAAGGCGGTGTGTCGAGCGCAAGAATCAGGTCCCTAGGTCTAAGGTCAATGTCACTGTTAAAGGTCAAAAGTCAAAAATTTAAAACCACTGACTTTGTCGGGAGGCATTATTTTTACGGCAATACAGTTCTACTTCTTATTGGTAACGAATCCTATAAACCTCTTATAAACTTCTTATATGATGATGCTGAAATGATGACCATCATTCAACGACAACAATTTTTAATTCATCCTTATCGTGGAAGTCATTTCAGCAACTTAGTCTAATTGCCTTTTTGCTATATTGGGCATGTATTCGTATTGTCTGTAATAGTGTTTATCGTTCATCTGCAAGTAACGTTTTACTGCGTATGCATTGGTTTTCAATTTATGTATAGTAGTTGATCGACAAGTGTTGTACATTTATTTACAGTTACTTATTCTCGTTTGTTGGATTGATTATCACAGAACACAGCCAGCACCTTCAACAACAGCATACATGGACATTCTACATATGCTTAGACACGTTTAATAACATACAACTAAAATGTATAATTATACTGAGAAGCTAAGATGATTTTCGGTGATTATGTACAACTTTATTTTTATAAGTAATGCGTATTGATAATATAAGTGGAAGAAATGTTTAGTTTGTGTTTCGTTTCGAAGCACCAAAACGACATTTACCTGACTGTTTCACTTTATACTTCCTTTACAAATTCTGCTTTTCAATACCAGGTATGGACATGTCAAAGTAAACTGACACTGACCGTTATGTATTCGTATACTTGATATCGATTGAATGAATAAGGTTCCGTATTGGACTCGTGTTAATTTGGTATATTGTTGCAAACACAGTTTTAAATGCTCACCAATAAACAAAAACGCAAAACTCTGTAACTTATTAACGAAGTAGAATATCTAAAACATCACCGATAATAAAAATATGAGATTTAAACTATGATTACATAGGTCACAACATTTTACATGTATATTTGAACGAATCTCTCGAACTCTGTCGATGTTTGAACTAAAGCAGTACATTATTCGCGATTGTATGTATCCCATCATTCAAGAAATCAGTTTTATGAACACCCTTGTGTGTTAGCAAACTTGCCAATTCCAGTGTCGTTTTGGAACGATGCTTGCCATTGTCAACATGAAATACCAGAATAGATACATGTAACATTGAAAAGAAACCCAAACAAACAGTCAGACTGTATAGTTACAGAGGCTGACCGATACACCTATTTAGTTAACCCGATTCATGAGTTAAGGTTGATAATATATCGTCGTGCATATTATGTTTTATGTCAAATAAAACGGAGCCTTTTTCAATTACTTTCGAATTATGTATTATTTTTTAAAGTAATACATTGACAAAATAGTGTAAATGTATATTAATTATAGATTACTCGTGCATGGTGAATATTGCGTCTCACGTGGGAAACAACTTTATACATCCAACTTAGAAACTCAGAACACCACTTTTACATAATATTTGTAGTGATACACCACAATAGTTTGAACTTAATTTCGGGGGTTGTGTCTGATTTGGGAATCGTGGTTTATTCAAAAACGCAGAAATAAATATGCTAGTGGTTTATTTTCTGGGTGACCGTTTAGATTGATGCCAAACTACGAAAATCTGAAATATATATTAAATTAAACATAGAAAACGAATAATTATTATATCAATATAAATGCAAAATAAATACACATACATGACGGTGAGTCAAGCTAAAATAAAATACAATAAACACGTTATTAACAAATTCACGTGCAAAATACAAGAAGTTGATAGCATTTTTTTAAACATGAAACGTTATTTGTTTACAAAAATAATAAAGTACCTGAATACATATTAAATTTACTTCAACTTCAAGAAATATGTCAATCCTGAACTAAATTTTTCGTGCACGTGGATCACGGGTTAAGGTGCAATAACTACGTTGTTAGTCGATTATGCATGCAATTAAACTGTTTGAGTTGTTTCCCTTTGATCGTGCAATGTTTAATTTATTTGTATATCGTAATAATGAACATGTGTTTAAATAATTAATGATAATTTTCAATAACTGGAATAAAATTTAAAGTGTTTAATTCTATACCCTACAACATTAAGTAAATAAATTGTTTTTGTTTCCATAATTTAAACTGACATTAGGAAAAGTGTCGATCATAATATGCGAGCATATAATAAGTGTATAATTATAAATAAAATGTTATGTTATTATAATTGTGTTTGTCCGTCAGCCGAGTACATAGTGTATAAAGCATTCAAGACACACATCTGTGTATGTTAAGCAACCTTGAAGAATACAAAGGAAGCAGCCATGGAACGCAGCAAACCCCAATGTGGGTCCAGAAGCATTGAATACGCCACGCATTTGATTTATTGTTAATTTATTGTGTGCTATATAGTATACCTTCTTATTTAAACATGTTCGAGTATATGGGTATTTTTGTTTGTTTGAATTAGAACCAAACGCATTCAAATAATCACGAGTTATTTAATTATACAAACCAGACCTAAAATAAACGCAAACACACCGCTGAGTAGTAAATAGCTGTTATAAATAATTAAGTAATAAACGTGATCTCAGCTAATTAAATCACAAGCATAGAACATGAATAAATAAAAAATAAAATAAACCGAAGTCAGCGTCTTGTAACGGCCAAAGTAAAATAGACGTTAAATACTGTTATGCGGCAAGATATACATATTTTTGCGACTTAAACATGTTATATAACATATGTTTAATAAAGAACATGTTGACTGTTATTCTAGTCAGTGATTTTATCAGTAGGTTTGTTTAATTTTCACAATATTTCGTCAGTGATTTTGTTTAAGTTACCATTAGTTTGCTGCACCATTGTTTCAATGATCCAATGTACTAAAATAAATATGCATTTCTGTAAACATTAAAATGAACGCATGTCCTTGCATTTGTCGTAATCACAACTGAATAAAACAGGATACTTATCGATCGGCGTTATATCTGATCTTTTATTGGGAAATCGATGGTGTTGTCAATCGCATTCGTGAAATCGTTTGACTTTTTATAGATTCCTTTCCAAAAGCAATAAAGTGTCTGGAAAACACTGGAACAAATTTTGTTAAGGTATATCGTTCTAAATACTTCCTTATTTTGTTTCTGGTTGTAGCTAGTTATCAAGGTTATCACACGCAAGCTGATGTTCTTGTGTGATATGATATCAGGTTTTAATTTAGAAGTCACGTTTTTCGAATATTTTACCATTCTACAATTAAATTGCCATTACCCGTTGTATACAGAAGGATTGTTAGTCGCCGTGCTTAATACGTACCAAAACAAACCCAATAATAAAGCGCTCTAAACAACGACTCTAAACAACAACCCACAGTTCTTTATGCAAACGCATAATTTTAATCTATACCTGAGCGCAATAGCAGACAGTTTTAATAGAACGTGTAACGCTATTAATATATTCCTTGCACTGCATTGTTAAAAAAGACGACCTTGTGTTGAAACTAATTTGAAACTTCTGTAGATTGTTTTTTAATTAATAAATATACACTTTTTTAAGATTATAATTTTAGCAATGTAACATATTAATGTATCTTTTAAAATTTGGTATCGGTAGTCTATGCCGGTGCAATGTATGACACTTGACGTGGTGACAATAGTACATAAGATAATAGATAGTTATTGTCTGCATCGCACACACCTTCACGAACCATCTTGATTCCTGTTCGTGACTTGTTTTGATGTGGGCAATTCTTACAAGCTCTGCCTTTACCTGAGTGCTGCTTATGTGAAATGGTCAAACTTCATGCAAGGCGGCGGGAGAAACTAAAAGCAAATTACTGACTGTGCCTCACATTGCGTTAGAAAACGCTTGTTAAATCACTTGCCCATTGAGTTAGATTAGGCTATATGTGTAGCTAGACCTAACCGGTGTTTGCAATCCTTACAACCGGTAATATCTAGATAGTATGGTAATTGTTTTATTAATATAAAAACCCGATACATAATGTTACAAAATTGTATGTTTAGGATAAGTTTAATGCACTCATTGGAAACGTACTTCTGTAAATATTGACACAAATAGTAATTTCGGCGTTTAAATCCTGTCGTTTACATGCTCAGCGTGCGTTTAGACAATGTTCTGCTATTCATCGAATATCGACAACTCTACAAGGAAGTTTCGTTTTAAACCCTCACCAGCTATTGACACTTTTGTATTCTCTCTTGAACCTAAACTAAACCTAAATATGTGTTGTGTATTTACACCATGCCATACTGTTAAACGCTATCTGTGCATGATAAACTCCGCCTATTGGATATTGTTGCATGCTCGCCACTGGTCACTGTCTTTTAGTTAGCAGTTGAGTAATAAATATAGCCACGAGTACAAACGCGTCATTCAGACATGAACCCCCACACACAACACTATGTTTTCCTGCTCGTTATTTCGTTATGTTTTAGAATCAACTACTTGTCGTGATCGACAACTACACCATTAAAATTTATACAAAGATATAATGTTAATAAGGGTTTCCGTATGGCTGATGCATCAGATAATCATAATGATCGAAGACATTTCTGATTTATGAGACGTTTATATTTTTGATTGTCTTAAAAAAACAATGCACCACAGTGAATAGAACTAAGTCAGTTAGCTTTGCATTGTACGTGATTTAATTGTGAACAATAATACTACGGTAATTCAACTCCAACACAGTTTGGTACAGTCACCTGGAACGAAAAATAAAATACAAAAATAGTATTCTGTATTAACTGTAAAGCTGACATTTGTTTTGTTTTCATTTTTGGGTAAAATTATATTGATCTGGAAACAGATGTATTCTGAAAATTAGTAGCGGTCACCTTATGAAAAGGAATAATTTCACGGAAATGCCGTTAGCTGCTTATACGATAACAAATAAAGATAGTAAAGTAAAACTTTTGCAAAATGTTTAAAAATTTATCTATTTAAAACGAAATCCGCTTTGCAACGGTATTTCTCTCAAATTAAATTTAAGATTACCGTCGCTGTAATTTTTAAAACACAGTACATTTAAATATAATATATTTGTCTTTGACAAATGTATTATTACTCCATCAAAAACTGTATCAATATTTCTGCTTTAACTGTAAGTGTAAATTTAATGATTTCAAATCACCTTGCATTTGTTGCTTTAAGATATTTATGCATCTGTAACCGATCTGTATGAATGTTATTTTTCCTATTAAACTTGCTAACCCGGCCTTCGATCGTTGAGTTATTTACCATATGCATTTTGTTAGCGATCACATTTTGTTTATAAATATGAGGATGTAAAATGTTAATATTCGCTGTGCGTAGTTAGTCATTAATTCACGAAAACTGTTATTATTGAATGATGGCATGCTTGAAAATAATAATTTGACTTTCTCGTCTAACTGCCTTTTACCGATACGGCAGGTAAAATCAGGGCATTAAACGGATGCTATTTAGTAAAGGATTGACACAAGTTTTTTGTCTACCTTGTTACAAAAAAAAATACAAAAGAATGTATCATCCCCTCAAATTTGTAAATTTAGCTACAAGTTATTTGCTTTATCTGGACAAATAGTGACGTTTTTGTTGTGAAGCGATTGCACTTGGGATTGTTCGGGGTCGCTTGTCCTTTGATTTGTGTATAAGTAGGCGCAAATATTCAGATGATTGGTTCAGTGCCCTATGTTTTACATTTACCAAAGCGTTTATAACATTATCAAACGGAATGATAATTTACTGCATTATGTGAAAACTTTAGGAGTCTAATTGAAATTGTTTTCTTTCTACAAGGAAATCACCACGTTGTTGTTCTGGTTGGTTTAGAATATTTCGTAGTTAATTATACCACACACAAGTTAACCAGTTTTTAGTTCGTGAACATAAATCTTTTACTCTGGAGTTTCATATTCTTATATTTATTATTCACTTTTTAATCAGAATGCTGTTTCATATGCATAAATCGTTTAATATTATACGAGTTTTTATAAAAGTAAAACGAAGAATTAATACTTGCGATGCGAATTGACATGGAGCGAATCGTCTAGGGTTCGAATCGTCAACTGGGCGAATCATCATAATCAATAAGCTGCATTAATTATCGCATTCTTATGTAGAAATGATTTATATAAGAAAAATATATTTCCTTTGCAGAATTATACTGGAGTCAGCGTTCAGCCTTTACGATCGCTCATTCGTCGACAACTTATGTTGTTGCTGTTTGCCGTAATTGTAAGTACTAAAAATGGTGGTAATGATGATGACGAGGAGGACGAGGATAATGATTATCATGATAATGACGATGATATGGTGATGATGCTGATGATGCTGATAATGATAATGATGATAATTATGATCATGATGACGATGATGAGGATGGTGGTGATGGTGGTGATAATGCTTATGATGATGGTGATAATGATAATGATGATGATGATGGTGGTGATGTTGATGATGATGATGATGATGATGGTGATTTTAATAATGATACTGATTATTAGGATGATTTTGATAATGATGCAGGTAATGATAATTATGATGATGATGATGGTGATGCTGCTGCTGACGATGCTGCTGCTGACGATGATGATGATGACGGCGATGAAGATGACGGTGATGATTATGATGATAATTATGATGATGGTGATGATGATATTCATGTCATAATGAACCCAATAATATTCATTTTAACGTTATACAATTATTTCCAATTTTATCAGCGTGAATATAATCATTGCTATTTCTATTTCTAGGGGACAGTTCTGAACTGCTTTTTGATAGATAAGTTGGATTGTCGGAGTATAAAGTATATTATTCGAGTATGATAAAAGATACATGCCATAGATATAGTGGACAGATATCAACTAAACATAAAACACTTGTGGTTGTGTGTGTGGGGTGGTGGTGGGGGGGGGGGGCAATATTTTCTAATTTTCTATACCCCTCAACATGCCTATGATATTTATTTTTTATTATACCTAACCTATACTGTAATTCAAAGAACAAACTATTCATACATAGCTAACAGTCTGGAAACAGGTCAAGTGCATGAAGACCACGATTTTTAAAACATTTTAATAAGCGTCTACTGATCAACAGGTGCGCGGTATTCCCGGAATACACCAGCTGCTATTTTTTCGGCGTAGCTGTCTAAGATCACTTTTGACCTAGATTTCTTGCGATAATTATGCAGCGGGAAAATTGAATGCCAATATAAATGGGCAATTTTTTTTATTTTAGGTAATGCAAACTTACAACAATGGTTTAATGTATATCAACAACTGTTGCATACTCTTGGGGATTAAAATGTTACATAAGCGGTTAAAATTAAGTTATAAACATATTATTGATATATACTCTAGAACTGAGCAGAAGTATGAACATATTTTCTCATTGTATGTCATGAACAGAATATTATGTTCATTCCCAGAATTAATACACTATTTTGTTTAGCCTAGCGGTACGCTCTATAAATAACAATTGATTCTAGCGAGTTCATCACATTCACGATCATTCTAAAATAGCCCGCGTTTAGCTGCCGGTGTATAGCTGTTATGGTCACAATACACTAAATAAATAAGAGATGTACGGCTGTACTCTCTAAATAAATCAACAAGTATAACTCGTAGACATGTTTTAAGGTATAGACACTTGCTTTGATATTCTTTTTTGGAGATGTTGGTAGGGTAAGCATGTGTATGCACAAATAAATCACCGATATGTTTTAAGATTGGAGACTACAGTATGACGCTTGCGTTGAAGCGGGTTACATCCAACTAGAAAGTAGCCGCTAAAAAGATGTTGATAAAACAGTCAACTTTGTTTAGCGTCGAGTTCTTTCTTACATAACAAATGACATACTCTTTTTATTGCTTAAATCAATTCAGCTTAGAATGCTCTTTAAGAAAAGTATGGTTATGAGGGTCCCTATGTGCCAAATGTTGCATTTAGTTTTGGTCAAAGTTATCGCTTTTACATTAAATTACATAAAGATTGGAATTAGCATAGTGTAACCTTATCATATACATGCATCAATTAGCGTCCAGAGAATCATAAGAGCGAATATTTCAATAAAGGAGGAATTAATGTTTATAAACTTACTGTGCTTGTTTGTTTGAAATTGAATTGCGGTTGCGTTCTGCTAATAATTAATTAGAATTGCACATTTCTATCAACTTCTCTAGTAGATAATAATCAACTTATTAAAAAAATATCTTTCAATAAATAAAATGTGGTAAAATAAGTCTCCGAATACGTCGAAATGTTATAAATGTTACTTTTACTTCATTTGCTTAGCAATAATGCATGATTTGCAATACCAATTATACACAGAAACCCTTACATCATATTCCTACCAAATATAATTTTCAATCGCCATAGTTTTATGAAATTTTATGTTTGTGCTATCAAAATGGAAGTCATCATTATTTCAAATGCGCTGAATGTTCTCTGAAGATTGCTTTTCATAAGGATACACGGTATAAGGCTAAACAAATAATGAATTGTTTCTCAGGCACTTTTTTCCAAAAAATCAGGAGGTAGGGCGAGTTTTTTTATAGATTTTTTTTTCTCCTACTCTTTTCTATTGGCACTATATAATGGATTAGTAAAACAAGTAATTACGTACATATTAAAAAACAATTTTAAGTTTTAATAACAACATAAGCTTTCCTTTTTTTTTTATAAAATTATAAGTATAGATTTATTAATCACAACCCGTCATGTATGCAAGCGGATGTAAAACGGCAATCAATTCGAATGTTCATAATTAACATAAGTGCCTTCAAATTGATACACCATCAGCATTGAATTAATCACAAATTAGTTTTGGGATCCGAGAACTTTTCTTCTGGTGTCCGAAAAAGTTGGGTCCGAGAAGTCTCCTAATATAGGTGGGGATCGAGAAATCTGGGGTCCGAGAAGCCACGTAACCGATCATCGTGGCCCTCTTGTACCATATGTTTAGGGTAAACATGATATCTCGGTATATTAATGTCAACGCCGATTGTCTTTTTAAAAAACATTTCGTGTTATCAATATCTGAAATCACACGCAGAAAATCAAGCGCTCATCGTCATTGATTCTCTAAATAGATTTTTAAAAGCGCTTTCCGAATATTAGCTAATAGGGAAATCAAAAAAAAAGTTTCTTTTTATCCCCACGTGCTAGGTATATTACCACGCGTGGGATATATTACATTCCAACGAAATGGCATATTAAAAATTATGCAGAGACGGGTATATGGGATTTTACAATCGGTAAATGAAGTGAGGCATAATCATAAACATTTAAGAATTTTCTATAAAATTTAACAGTGCAATATTTATAAGGATCTGCACACGCCAAAACAGCTCCGCTAACAATAAAAAAGAGCAAACGCATTTAAAGAATGTAATAAATAGTTAAGAGATGCCACTAAATCATCAATGGATTTCAAAATCAACATTTAGTGGAGACGGGACAGTAATACCCAAGGGTTTACACATCAATATAAGTTTCTTTTAAGCACGCAACTGAAAATCCCAAAAATATTGAAACGGTAATTTTATACCAAGAAGCTGCTGAAGTCAATATCTACAAGGTTTCGTATAAATGTAAAAAAAATTGCGTTAACGGCGTTATTTGCTTTTGAAGATATAAATATCGCAAAGTAGCACTTGAGACATAACCAATCAAAATCATTTGAACACGCCTCTGCAGTAACGCACACGTATTTATTGGTCTTCTTCAGAATGTCTTGATTCAGTCAGATAACATGGGGACTCGCATATAAATCGTAAGTGACATTTAATAATATTATTATTATAACAATGTATTATAATAATAATAATAATAATCATCATCATAATACTACTACTACTACTACTACTACTACTAATAATAATAATAATAATGTAATGAAATAAGCCTAATGACACAAAATTAATTTAAAAACTTACCGTAAGAGCAGTTCATTTGTCTGTAAAAGACATTTTAGTTCTTGCTTGCAATAATTGTCACGTTTATATGCATTGTTTACGCCATTGCAGTCTTTGTGTTGAAGTTACGATTTTCCAATGTGAAAACACGCATACAAACAGATTTGTTGTCACTCATAATTCTGATGTAACACTGTTGTAAATGAAATAACGTTCATTCATTTGATACATAAACGCGCATAAACATGAACTAAGAATACACTGAACACATTCATTTTCTAGTTTGCCGCTGATTTACGTTCGAATCAGATCGTCCAATATGGGTAGACAAAAATGCGTATACGCTTGCTTGTTGTTATGCTTCATGTGGACAGGTGAGTAAATATATTTACTGATAATAACGATGTAAAAACGGTCTGATATACGTTCATATCTTATTGTGATATGCGAGCTGTGTACGTTTCCAACATATATCACCTTATTGCTCTGTTAAATGGTCATGGTATATTTCTCATATTTGATATTAAAATATAAGTCCGCTTTTCCATATGTCCGCATCCGCATACGTATTCGCAACTGTTCCGCATAATTATTATCTGTAGGCATATATCGTCAAATATTTTAGTTTCTTTTTCTTATTTCAAAATAGTTAAGATGCTTTAGTAAGACAAATTTAAACAGTGTTGATTAAGTCGGCTGCAAATATAATGTCAGTATATATGCAAACACATTCGCACAGGTGGTTGATTTGAATAATATAAACATCCAACAAGAATATTTACAGCAGTCATGACCCGTACAAAGGTTACCCGTGAATACCGAGTTATTGTACTCGGCGAATCTTAGATTGCGTTATTCAGATGTCTCTATACTACTTCTGCTACGTTTCCAATGGTTTATATAAATAACCACCATTCGTTCAACATGCTAAGTTAGATACCACGGCGTCCCATCCGCATAAAATTGCTTTCCGATGTGCTTTGCGGATACACACAAATGGAAAATTTTCCCATTTTTAAAATGGGATTATTTTATTTTGTAAGAAAATGTGTATTTCCTCATTTGCTATCTACGTAATGTATTACTGATTAAATGCTATTCAGCGTCTAAATTAGCAGAATTCCATTGTTTAAACGCATGATAAGTAGAATAAAACCTGTGATACGGCGGTCGAACGCAGACAACTGCGTTTGTTCGATACTGTATATTTTGGTTCAGCTCGTTATAATATTAAAGTGTTACTACTATTATGGCATATTACGCTTAATTCGTGCATCGGTTCATTGTTGTCATCTATCAATCAATGATAAAATGAGGTTATTTTAATATTTAAAACAGTAAAGTGTTTTTCGTGAAACCCGTCATTCCACTCAGTTGATGACGACACTCAAATAATGAAATATACGATTAATTAAATTACCGTATGTCATGTACTTATTGTTCTTCTATTATATATTTAATAATTTATAAATAAAATAATACAAATAACTTGAGATATCTTGTAACAAGTTTGAATAAGTGTTTATGAAATACATGTATGTGAATACAGAAACTAGATTTGGATCGTTTTAAATCGATTGCTGCTAAAATAGAATTGTAAAGGAAATGTTGAACTTTACACAGTGTACATTAAATCAATTTCTAGATCATTAGCTACAGCACATTTCCAATAGTTATAATTTGATTAATCGAAAATACGCAACAAAGCTGACCCGTTTTGAAACTATTTATGCCCACAATACCCTTTTAATCGCCATATATGTTTAATTTCACGCGTATATTAGCACTTTTAAGTTCAGTGGCTGTGATACGGCATGACTCAAGTCGCACAATTTGTTTACTGCCAAAGGTTCGCGCCACGTTTGCCCGGACCTGAGCAGACAGCCGCGGGAACCTCAAGCGCTCCTACTGGATGTAGTCCGACGCCTCTGTTTCCGATGAAGACGCTAAGTCAGCAATGGCACAATGCTACCTTACTAACCATGTATATTCGTATTGATATATAGGCAAAATGTCTTCTGGCGCACAATTTCTCTACGCCAGATGGTTTGAGCATCGATGCCCTGACCTAAACAGGCACCCACGGGAACCTAAAGTGTTCCTACCGGAAGTGGTCCGACGCCTTTCTGCCGCACGGTTTCCGAGAAACGCATTTATATAGTTTACATAGTCAAAACGTCTCCTGGTGCACGATCGGCGAAACGCTACTTCCGGTTTGCATGTATTCGTATTAATATATTGTATAGCTCGGAAACATTATCGTGGCAGTGTCTGTTATACCGGAACTTGGCAGTCAATCGCGGGAGCTTCAAGAGCTCCTACTGGAATTGGTCTGTTTCCTCTCCGCCGCACTGTTCCCGAGAAAGGCGTTATGTGAGCAGCGGGTAATATGTCTTAATATTAAAGTAAAAATGTATGAAGTGGTGGCCTCTATACGTGTTGAGTACGAGCAACTTTCTCATACAGTACACTCGTGTTTAATTAAACGTGTTTATCACCTAATTAATTATATATTGCCATAAATCACACATCCCGATTAGTGGATTCATTCAAACCTCGTTAATTGTCTAATAAACGTCACGTGCTTATCACCCCGGGCCATCCCCGGGATCATTTGATTGGTCCTGTTATCCGCACCTCGATGGCAGCGCGGCCTCCACCGGAACAAAACTCTTCCATTGGTCAATGGCTCAAGTTTTATTATTTGTTTCAATACTATTATTTATATTATATTTTATATTATATCTTCATAATATATTTTTTTTTTCAAATATCTTCAAATAAGATTATGCATGCAAGTCCTATTTCAAAATGTATTGCTTAAACATTATACAATGTTATAGCACATCAATAGTATAGCATATCAATAATATTGACGTAGCGATTATACACAGTTAACAAACAAAGTGTTGAGCATCACATTCATACAGTTATGTAATAACATTTATAAACGAATCAGATACTTATTCTAATAAATGCAGATAACATCTCAGAAATTGTACAACTGTAAACATGTACATAAACAAATGTTAATTAAATGTCGATTCTTAACTTTTCGGCGAAATTTTGAGAGATTATACAAAGAAGAACCGAATGTGGTTTGTAATAGCCACTCCCTATACTTTACATTTCGAAAAATGTTGGTGTATCTACGTGTTTTTGATTACGTTCTAAACCTTACTAGAGCATTTTTTCAAGAGTTTTAATAACTATATTGAAGTGTAATATTATTGTAGTGTTACTGTTGGAATTTGTCATCGTTGTTTATTAATATTAATGAAAGCGTAAATAATATGCTAATTATTAAACTTTTTTATCTGTATTACCCAATGGAGAAATATATTGATTTATAGTTTTATTGTCTGTTTTAAAATCGAGTAACGCATGAAGACAAGTGAAGTGATTACGCAAAAACCGTTTATACAAAAAATTTGATATACCACTATATGATAATTCAATCAACACCATCATCATCATTATCATCATCATCATCATCATCATCATCATCATCATCATCATCATCATCATCATCATCATCATCATCATCATCATCATCATCATCATCATCATCATCGTCGTCGTCATCGTCATCATCATCATCATCATCGTCGTCGTCATTATCGTCATAATCGTCATAATTATCATCACCACCGCCATCACCATCGCCATCGCCATCATCATCGCCATCAGAGACATTATCTAATTAAAAAATTAAAATAATAATAATAATAATAATAATTAGAATAATAATAATAATAATAAACTGTAATAAACTGTTATATGAATATATTTTTACTGCCCAGTGTATCATTTAATATTAAAAAGTCGTGCGCGAAATTTCATTTCTATTCAATTTAATATAGCCATCCGAGTTACAATAATTTAGTGGGGAACCTTTAAATGGAAAATATTTGTTTGGCAAAGTATAACGTATCATTCAAATTGTCACCCTAAGGGTTTCGGTTACTGTCCTAAGTGCTATCGGTTACCGTGGAAACATTGTTGATTTTATTGCCGAATACTGATAAGAAATCTCTGTGCAGCAACATTGTTGATTTTATTGCCGAATACTGATAAGAAATCTCTGTGCAGCCTGTTACAAAAATAGAATTTCAGAATATGCTATTGATTTGTCTAATGCATTTTAAAACTAATTTTAATATTTTCATAAACAATGAATTGAATGCAATTTGAAGAAAACGATATCGTCCTTACAATCATAAACTTCATAATCATGCAACAGCGTGTTATTCTTTAACTTCAGCTAATAATTTAATAGCACTACACAAATCTATGTACTAGTTTAAAGTAAATTATCAGTATTTGCATGATTTACCATATGTTAATTTTAGAAGTTTCTTAATGCATTCGAATAAATGGGATTTTTTTGCCGAGAAGAATTAAAATTAAAGACATTTTCAAACAAAAGATATTGATAATGCACTTCCTAAAAGAAAATATTTTCTGAAATACTCAACCATTATTGTTTATTTTCAGGTAAAACTGATACAGCTAGCTTCACCATGTCAATGTGTGAATTAAAACAAATTTATTTCTGCGTTACATGTAAGTGCTGCAAAAATCGTGGCAAATGAGAATACTATATATAATTATGACAGCCGAATGAAGTTTTTTGTGATAAATGAAATAAAAGCAGCTGAACTTTTAATTTGCACTATGTAACCTAATTTGGGGGCTATAAAACTGCATTTATTGGTTCAAAACTGATTATTTTTTTCCAACTCATTCCAACAAATATTATCATGTTAAGTGACATAATAAAATGTAAAAAAAAAATTAATTACGGTAAGGCATTGTAACAGCCGCGTTTTTACAACCAGCAACACTTGTTTCTGTTCCCTCCA